>VZRW01013505.1:192487-259971 GCA_013398125.1 Aegotheles bennettii | reverse complement strand
CGCAGGGCGGGGGCTGCGGGGGGCGCAGGGCGGGCCCCCCCGGCGCGGCACCGCCTGAGGAGCCCGTGGGACCTCGCCCCAACACCCGCAGCGCTTTTTATCCGCTCTTCACTGAAACACCTGAATCTCATCCTTCCCTGGGGCTGGGATGTGGCCAGGCACGAAGTTGCGGTTTTCTCCCGCCCCACCTCGTCCTGCACCATCGCTTCTGCCTCTCGGGGTCCTGCGTGGAGCGTCCTGCCCATCCCTCACCCTCACCTCCAGGGCACAGCACTTCGGGGGGTTCACATGCATTCCTTGCCTTAATTCCAGCAGACCCGGCTTAAACGAGGTGTCCGTGATGTGAACCGACCACTGCGCAACGCATTGGCTCTTTAGTGGGGATCATAGCGGTTTGATGAAGGATTAAAAGCATTGTGGGTCTTTTGTGCCACTTAATTTGGAGTCGTAAGCATTAATAACCATTCCTTGCTGCTTATCAAATGAGTCAGTCAGAATTAAACAATTCTGAAACTTTTTTCCTCCAGTTTCCATAGCTGAGCCTTCCTTGCAGTAACAAACTGGAGAAAACCTGCAGAAGTTGCCTTTTCTCTCTTACCAATAGGATTATTGCAAGTTTTATGTTGCTTTTCTTACAGAGTTCATGGTTCTTGCATGAGGGAGGGTCCTGTGTGTCTTTAGCTGTGCTCCTGACAGGATTCCCCACAGGACAAAAAGGCCAATGTTAAATATCACATGCAAAGCCAGAAAAAGGAGTCCTGTGCTCTTTCCAGAATAGAAATTAAGACTTCTGTATGGTTGCAATTAAGTGTGCTATATGGGCATCTATAAAACTGCTTTAATGTACAGAATAAGCAGATTAAAAACCCACAGTAAGCAAAGGCTTCATCCCCTCTGAACGTGTCGTGATGCTTTAGAGTACCTGTCATCCTTTCATGGTTGGCTGGCTTTGTGTTCCATGGTGCTGATGTGTACATACACTGCAAAGCAATCAAAATACACTCTGGTTTTTTCCTTTAAAAATAGATGCTCACTATTGCAAAATAACTGCTTTTCCTGGTTTCTTTCTTTGATTACCCAGTATAATCATATCACAGAACTAGACCTTAAAATGGTGATATATGCAATATTGACATTGCTAGTAATTTTACATTAATTAAGCCTATTTTATGGTGCAGGACCAGAGGATTCTAATACTTCATCATTTACTTACCTCAGTCAAACATTTTTAAACCAACTGCTATGTCCATAAAAGTCAGCAAAAGAACTTGGCTTCATGTTTTATAACCACTCGGGTTTGCCATTGGTGCTGACCCGTTCTGGCCCTGTTATTTCTCTTCATAACTGCAGATAGAGTGGATATTCAGTGGCTTAAATATAATTTACTGACAGCTGTCTGTGCACTGGCAGTGAAAGTCTCCACCATGGAGTTACCGCAGTGACACCACTTGATAGTGCCATCAGGATGAAGGTGAAGGCCTCAGGGACTGATCCACCTTTACCTCATAGTAGCATCTTAGTTGGAATAGTTTGTATATTTTAAGCGTGTTTTCTTTTAGCTGCATGGAAAGAGGATGATGCAAAAGAAGCATCTACGTGTAGTGTACTTTCAGTAACAAGTGATCAGTTAAATCTGCCGTCATCTAAGTGGCTTTTCCCTGGCATTATAGATAATCTTTGCTTTGTAAGTCAAAATTCAGTATGTGACCTTTAGGTTCTGTTATTTCTGTGACCTGTTTAAGGTACTTTGAGAAGGGTCCAAAGTGCTTTCCAAAAATGGGTCCTTACGCGGATATTTGGCTGCATGTTACTTGAATATCAAAGTCTCAATTAATGCTTGCAGTTTTTCCCACCATATGCTGAAATAGTAATTTGAACTTTTACTGTGTTCCCTGGTGCTATACAAAAAATTCATTTGGAAAAAAACCCCAACAAACCCTAAAATAAACCACTTTTTTTTTTTTTTTAATTAGGAAAACTGCATTTTTTAAAGCATTCACTGCAGTCTTTATGTGCTTGTTCTGGTGTTCAGCTTGAAGCTGGAGAAACAAAGTTCCTTGGTCCTGATAATCCCAGCTAGTCAGGAGTTATGCTTGCCTTAGGACAACTCAGAAGGTCTTCAGGGTGAGAGCTGAAAGACATCCAGGTGTTGTCTTTCCTGGCTCCAAAGCATTATTGATTGCCCTTAGCTGGGTGCCCTGAGTTGGCTCTGGTATAATGGAAGTCAGGTGCACAAAATAAACGAGCAGAGCAAGAGGAGACCAAAGTTGAGCAGTAGAAAGTTTGGGGGAACAAACAAGGGTATTTGAATGTGCGTAAATTAAAATGTCCCCCTGTTGCTTAGGCTGTTTATTCTGAGATTGTGGGAGGCCTTTTTTTGTATTGGAGAGATCAGTGGTGTGAATCCCTCCTGGAAAGAGACAGCTCAAAGGAAGGGCGAGTGGTGCCTGCTGTTGTTGAGCTGGTTTTGGTGTGTTTTGCCCATCTGCTTCTCCCCCCAGGAGGATCTGAGGATGCAGATACAAATGCTTAAATTTTGATAGATAAAGTGTTAGTACTTGGCTGTTAAACTGCGGTAAACATTTACCATGGTGATTTGTGGAATGCTGCACTTAACACAGATCAAGCTTTAGCAAACCGTGCAGTGAGACTTGCTAATAACGTTTTCTCTTCTAGGCTTAAGTAGCCAAAGATGAGTCGTGGAGTTTCAGAAAACAATAACTTTCCATATGACAACAACCAAATGGTTTTGGATATGATCCTGTGTTCCCTAATGGGTGTTCCTCAGCCTATCAACTGGGACAGTGTGGCAAGACTAGTTCCAGGCTATACATCCAAAGAGGTGAGTTTACTAATAAAAGAATTTGTATAGTTCAAGCAGCACTTTATGAAGAAGAAAACATCTTTGGGGGAGGGAAGGAAATTGAAGTTAAAGGGTTTTTCTTTCTGAAGTACCTAAATCAAAAATGTTAAACGAGCAGTAGATTGAAGAAAACAAATTGTTTCTACAAATCCTGAACATTGAAATTAAGAAAGAAATTCTGTGTTTTATTTCTTTAGAACTGATGTAGAATAAGAACAGAAATTACTGGAAAGTAAAAATTAAAAAGTGGACTAAAAAAAAGTAGTGCTGACGTTTCAAATTACATAGCTGAGATTTTCATGGGAAGGGTGGCAGTACCCACCAGACTCATGTAGTTTGTAATATAGCAAACATGATAACTTTTTATGCTTGTCGTTACAATCTTAAGGAGCTAAAGATCTCTGTTAGGTAGTTAAGAGTGCAGTTGCCTCTTGCTTGGTCCTACAAGGTGTGGATTTTTCTTTGGTTGGAATAGAATTAGGAGAACCCAATACCTGTGCATACTTAATCTTTCTGGATTGCTGACTTTCCTGGTGAAATGCTTACATTTTCGTAGTAATAAATTAGAATTTTCCATCTCTGAGGGGAAGTAAGCTAAAAGAGGAAAATATCTTTTGCCCTTGTGATTCAGCAAAGCTGGAAGAAAACAAGTCAGTGATCTTGATTTTCTTGCAAACTTAATCAAATGTGTCAGCTCACATTTATAGCATTGCTATTGGGCATCGCTGTAACCTTGTATTTAGAATTCAAAATGAATGATTGGGAATAGAAGCTTCTGTGGAATGTTACTGCCTTTCAAGTGCTTGGCAGAGTGCTTGGGGGAGTCTCTACTGTCTGCCTTTCAATTTGCAGACAGTACTGTGCACATTAAGCAAATAAAATAATTATAAAAATATTGGTGAGCTCTTTCCTCATATTAATTAAGATAATATTATTGATTAGTAAATGATTACTCTGTTTTAAAAGAACAAAGTGTCTCAAATACGCCGAGTACCAGTTTAAGGCACTTAAGTAAATGTATACCTGTGCTTTTATGTATCTGTTGTAGACTGGCATCCTTACAAATTTGAGACACTACCTCTCCCAAAGGGGCAGGTGGCATGCAGCAAGTCAGTTAGCTCAATCCAAAATAAATAAAAACAGCTGCTTGAATGGAGCCTGATGAGCTGTGTCACAGGAGGGTCAACTGCAGAATTAAGTAGATTTACTTGTATGTGTAAATTAGCTGTGGGTAGGATTCTGCTGAACTGAACTCGTAATTGTCATTATATCAGTACCAATTTACAAAATGGGAGGATTTTCTAGTTCAACAGAACAGGGAATGAAAAGTTAATAAAACTACAGTGGGAATCACCAATTCTTTTTGTCCAGATCAGAATGGGAGTCATGAAGTAAAAGAACAATGATTATGAACCAATTACTATAACTACTTTTAAAAATACTTGACAATGTTTATGGTAAAAGAACTAGTTATGTAAGGAGAATTTAAACTCTCCCCATAACTTTCCCTTTGAAGATCAGGCTTAAAATCACAAGGTTTAAGAAAATAAAGGTTGAAACAGGTTCCATCTTATTTTTTCTCTTTCTGTTAGAGTGTTTAATTGTGGTAAATCTTAAATATTTTGCTGTATATTTATGAACTTTCCTAATACCACTAACTAGATAGAAAGCATTGTAAGTTTAGCATCAGTAACTGTTCACATGCAAAAGATAGCATGAAATGCAACATCCGTCTCAAAATACAGTTATTAAAAATGTACTGAAAGCTACTGCTTCATTGTCCTATCATTTAATCTTGTGACAGTGTGCAAAAAGGTTTGATGAACTAAAAAGCAGTGGAAGTTCACCTGTTGACAACCAGTATAATCCCCTGATGGCTGCTGGTGGGAGTCCTGTGGAAACTTTAGCTACGTACATCAAATCCTCCTTGCTTGATACACAGACAGAGTTTCAGGAGCCTGCTATTGGGCAGGATTCCATTACTATAACTGGTATGTTTTTAGTCATTCTGAAATATTTGGCTTTGATTATAATCCGTATGTGCATGCTTTTCTGTCCTGAGAGGCAAGTCCACCTAGGAATAGTACTTGTTCATCTTGGAAAAAGACAGTTAAGGATAAATATAATGCATACATAAGGTCACGTCCAGTTAGTTTAGATTAAGAACCAATGTTTGTTTGGGCATTTTTAATAGCTGGTCCTTCCAAAAGGCATAAATCATTACGCTAAATCCTCTGCTTAGGATTTTTGGTGAGGAGAGGAGTTACTCTCCTGTTCTGTGTGCCCAGTGTGGTACTGTTACACCTACAGCCATTTGCAATCGCATTAAGCTGTGTTATTAAAATATCCAGAGAGCTTTGTGTGGGAAAGCTACAGAAAGCTGAGAAGGTGATCCCTTAAGGTCAGACCCTTCTCTCCCACCTAAAAGCCCTGTGTTTGCCATGCTGCCCAGTTGCAAGATGGCTACATAGGAGTTGGAGTGCAGTCTAGCTGCTTCTTGACTCCGGACAGTCTTGCCATGACATATAATGTGTCTTAGTCAGGTGTGTGTCCCAGTCATCACTGAGCAGAAGAGGACTACTGTGGTATTTCAGTCACAGCACAATTAAACATTGTTAACATCTTCTTAAGTACTTCTCCTGTAAGAAGTTGTCATTAACTGTGTGATAGTTATTTTCTGGTTTTCACTGTAGAGTGAGGATGTTCTCAGTGGCTTCTAGGGCTTGGTAGATGTGTTGCATGAGAAATGTGCTTCAGCAATGAGTAAACAATTTCTGTGATAAAAATTAAGATGACAGTGAAGTGTTTAAATAAAATGTACTCTGTTATGATGTCCTTCACAGTGCTGCAGCTTTCTGGCCACTGTTCTCTTTGCAAAAGAAAACCAGATGTTTGACCTTTGCCAGAGAATAAATAAAATATTTTTAACAACTCTAATCAAGAGATGATATTTGAAAACTGTATGTGGAGTATCTAGACTGAAAATGCTTCCAACTGGCTTTCAATTATGTACTTGTTACATGCATGATGTGGAATAAATGCTGCTTGCCCCCACAGCTGGCTGCTTATAAGATTAGTAGCTTCCCAGTAGGCAGTTAACAAGCTAACTCTGCTTATAGAACTCTTTAGACAATTAGTGCATGTTTTCTTTTTAACAATGTAATAAGTATTAATGCAATTAAGCACCTTAATGTTTCCTACTACAAGATCCTAACCTGAGATTTTTCTCGTGTTTTCTTTGTGACTTTGGATAAATAATTTTCCCTGTTTGTATGTAATTTGTTGATATTAAATTAGGATAATTAATCTCTTTCTCACGGGCTCGAGTGAACTCACCTTCTTAATATTTGTGAGGTGCTTGTGTATTTCAGAATTGGGGATTTGAGAAAAGCCTATTTGTAAATGTTTTTTGATTAATTAATTACATCCTAGTGGATTTATTCACATCTGCTTATTGTTAGGATCAAGAATTTTGGGCCTGTTTGGATTGTTTGTAGACATGCAAACAATCCAAAGCAACAGCAAGAAAAAGCAATCAGACTAAATTAATTTTGAGCTGGGCTCTGGCTGAGTTATAAAAGCTCAATTATTGCATACTGATTATAAGGCAAACTGCTGTTAAGTCCCTCTGAATGCATATTATGGCAGTAAACTAGCACATAGGATAGCCTCTTACCCAAAGTATTTATTACTAACTTTCAGAAGTAAATCAAAATATAAGCTCTGAGGAGAATTAAAAAAAAAGTGAAGTTCAGACATCCCGTTAATTTGGCTGTGTTGCATATTTTTGTGAGCATTATTTCCTTTTCTTTAATAAGTAAAATTCTTAATATTTGCAGACAGAACTCTATGTTATTTCTTCCACAGACCCTTCCTTTAAAATACTTTACCTTGCATTCAAAATCCAGAACTCCCACCCTGGCTGTTTTAATGGTAGCACGGGTCATCTGCCTGCAGTGGAATGGCTGCCCTGAAGCTCTGGCTCACCCAGCCCCTTCCAAGGTTTTACTGGGTTCTGTCCAGTAAATATTTCCTTTTTATTAACTGTGTTCCCTCTAGTATGGCCTTACTAAGGCTTAGCTGTGCAAGGCCTTAGGCTATCTATTTGGAGAAAGTTTTGTCTCTTCTGCCTCTGGTGTGGCAAGATTATTTCCCTGAATCGCTGTGTTCTGAACTGTACAGAGCTTCCAGATCACTTTTGGTGTCAGTCTGTGGTGGTTATTTAGCCATAAGATAAGAGGTCTGTTTTAGTCGTCTTCAGAGAGTACAGCCTCTTACATTACATGAGAGAGAGAAGATGCTTCTGAAACTCTTTTTCCCAGAAATCTGAGAGTAGGGAGTAATCATGGAAAATCATGAGCTTATGGGTTTTCATCAGTGGAAGACAGATATGTGCCCTTTAATTATTTAGAAAAGATAATGATCTTTCTGACCTATGGGCAAGATTATGAAGTTTCAGATTGCAGTGATCCATTCATCACAGTTGGAAAAATTAGTCAGTGTCTGAGTGCTGGGTTTATCTTAACCCTTGACCCAGAACTCACTGGATTTGGTGCCTACACCTCCTGGACTTCACTGGGTTTTGTGTCCAGGTTCCCCTGCTTGCAGTGCCTTTGTGAAGATAACCTGCTTGAACTAAAGCAAAGCTGTCCTTGATTCCTGGGATAAGCCACATGATGTAGTTCTAGGACTTAGGTGAGTTTGTATGCTCAGAGAAAGCAGCCCATCAATCTGCTGCTTTAAGCCAGGCGTTGGAGAAAATTAGCAGAAACCCATCTTAAGAGACTTCTGCACTTCTGTTTGGAAACAGCTAATTTCCAGAGCTAACAAATTATGGGCAAGTGGAGTTAGTCTCAAGTTGTTACATTTTGGCAGCAAAGCTTTCTGAAAGAAGTATTGGTGTGGCAGAGTCTTAAGACCCATGTCCCACAAGGCAGATGTGGAGAGCTAGGGGAGTGGTTGCATTCTCAGAAGGAAATGCTGAAGACTCTGTGTGGATCATGCTGCTCTGTAGTGAGACAGGGCCCATCTGGGTTTGCAGCCAAACATCTGAGCAACCCAGCAGTGCTTGGTGCTCTGAGTTTCCAGGGCATGGCATGAAAAGCAGGAATTTGGATTGTCTAGTAGCCCCTATGGTAGCACAGATTTGTTGCTAGTTGGGTAGCGTTGCTCCACCACGAGAGGTGTACTTTGCATTTCCAAGATGCCGAAGAGCAAAAGGTCAAGCATTTTTGTTCTAATGCAGCCTTTTTTTCTTACATTTAAGGAAGGCCCAGCACAACCTCCACAAGGAATTGTTCTTCAGAATCTGAGAAAGGTGCTGTGCATAAAGGTGGAGAAAGCACTGACGAAAGCCAAGGGTAAGAAGATGTTTGTGTGTCTGTTACCTAGGGGATTATAGAACTGACGGAAAGATGTCCATGTTGCTCATACTTCTCTGCTGTCAGAAAGAAAACAGCTGGGAACATCCTAATAAATGCTGTAGGAAATTTCAAAACCTTACATTGCTGCAGAAATACTAGGGGTTGGTTTGAGAATTTCTTATATGCAATAGGGATAGCTTATAAATAAGTCTGTCCACAGTGTTCCTCTGAGTGGTCACTGCTGTGGTGAGAATGAGAAACAGAAGCTGATTTTAAAAAGGGTTTTAAAAGATTGATGCTCAATAACATTTTAATTAAAAGAAAATACTGTTCTGTGAACATAGATTTGTCCTATGTAAGAGCAGGTAAAGAAAGCTGTAAATGAAAAGTGCAAATGCAGAATTTTACTGCTAATTGAAATAGCCATCACATCATTGTTTTTCATACTATCACATCCCTGTTTTCCATACTACACAAATACACTTTGAATAACGTGTGTGTTTGAATCCTAACAGTAACCATCTGTCTGTAGAGACAGCATCTACTGATTCTAGCTTTGGCCTGTTCTTAAGAAATGGACATTGTAATATGCAATAAAACAACTTTAATTTCCACAGATGCAAATTGCTATTGTATGTTGTTATTGTTCTTGGTGCCTCAATAACGTAGGCATATATATATATATATATACACATATATGCCTATTTTTTCAATTGCATTAAGAAGGCAGAACAAATAAGTTCTCTATGTAATTCTGGCAGCATCCCATAACAAATTGGTAACAAAATTTGGGGACTGGAGCTAGAAATTTTCTTTCTCTGGTCCCTTGACAATTAAATCACACTGGTTATGTGTCAGAGGATATTAATTTGTGTTTGTCACCTGTCAGTGCTATCTGACAATAGTTTCTATTAATAGTTTGTACTAGTAGTTAATAACTGCAATTCAGTTTTCTCCTGTTAATTAAAACCTGGTAGTGCCATCAGGGTTGCAATATGTGATCCAGCTTTGGAGATGAGACCTTTGTTGGTCAGTTTTGGTGTTCTAATCAGCTTATGGCCCTAATTTGGTTTGTGGCTTGTTTTCTTTTTGAGGCCAAATATGGTGATCCACGTGTGTGACGAAGCTAAAAACCTCAAAGAAGATTTTGTTTGTCCTCGAGACCTTTTGATTTCGGAAATGAAATACTTTGCTGAATATCTGTCAGTGGATGCCCAGCGCTGGGAAGAGGTGGACATTTCAGTGCACTGTGACGTTCACATCTTTGACTGGTTGATAAGATACGTTAAAAGGAACACTAAAGATTCTGAAGCTAGTGAAATGCCCACTTTAGGTAAAAGAAATTGTGTGCATCAGTTGTTGTAGGTTATTATGTTCTGTACTAATGGCAGAATAATGGTTTTGATACAGTTCAGCCCCAGGCTCTTTGTTTCTCACTGTTGCACTGAAACTTGTAATTTGTTATAAAATTGTTGCAACAGAGATCGTCTGGTCATTATAGCAGATGTCTCTGATTTGTCAGTACTGGCAGTGTTGATGAAACATCCTGATAGTTGAAACAGTGAAAAATGCCTAATATATTTTGGAATCTGATGTTTTTAATGAATGCTGGTTGCTGAGTTTTGTTTTGTTTCCCCTATGCTCCCCATTGGTACAATTGCGATATTTTCTAAAATTTCAGTGCAGTCTGATACAATCATAGAAGATCTTCTGCCTTTCTGAATTCGACACAATTTTAAAATCTTTTTATGAGCCTTTGCTCCCATTTTTTAAAATATAAACAAACCAAGAGAATAGGGTTATAACTTGCAATGCAAAGGTTATATTAAGCAGAATCTCAGCTGGGTATGACAGCTACAGGTGGAAGTTAATCTTGTTGTGTAATTGTTTAAGCATTGTATCCCTATGAAGCCACCTTTTACAGTTTTTATAAATTCCAGTTAGTTATAGTGGTACTCTGACCACCCAAATGACAAGCTGAAACTTTGTTTCTTAAGGTGGAAAATGTTCTACATATTGGGAGATGGAATGACAAGTTGGTTGATAAAATAGTGTTTAAAATATAGTGTATATGCAGAGGGAGGAATGTGAAATGAAATTATTAAAAGAATTCATGTAAAAAAACCGCTTTTTTGTTGCCTTTTAGAACCATCAAATGTCATCTCAATTCTTATTTCTTCTGAGTTTTTGAAGATGGATTCATTAGTAAGTATTAAGAAAGATTCTCTGCCATTAGGGTACAGTTAATTACTAGGTATCCAACAGCTTGTTTGTTATGCTTTGGCTGTTACATAAACAGACCATGCAATGAGAATGTGTTGGTATTTTTACCACCTTTATTATTCAATGCAGTAATCTAATTTTCAGAATCTCAATGCAAGAAAACTTACAGAGAAATTATTTCTAAATGTGATGGTGGGATCTTGGATTTGCCTTGTGATGACTGATCTAGAGTGACATCAGTATCTTCTGATAGGTTTTGTCGAAAAAGTTTATTAAATCAATGAATGCCTTTGTTTTATATAATTTTTATGTGAGTGACACTTCTGCAATTTAGGCTCTGGTTGTCCAGCTCTGTATAAGTAATATCCACTGACTTGTTTGTTAAAATGTTTGCCAGAAGTTCTGTCATTGGGGTGACCCACAATTAAATACACAGTAAACATAGCTGGTTGAATTGAGATTCAGGCAATACTATGTATAATGTGTACTGTAGTTTTCCTTTTACAAACAATTGGAAGGTACCATTCATTGAAGATGAAACATTTATGGAGTTGTTTTTTAGTGTGTTAGAAACCTTTTGGAGGAGAATACAAACTAACTCAGAGTTGTGTTAATTCACAGTCTCCTTTAGACAAATCTGAGACTTTATTTTTATTTTTAAGTTGAAATGAAATAGTTTTCAAAACCACCACACTTTAAAAAATAAAAATCTTGTAGCAATTAGTGCATCTTTCGAGATAGCTTTGTCTAGAATTCCTTAACATTATTTCTAACATTTCTGTTTTTCCCAGGTAGAAAAATGTATTCATTATTGCCACAAAAATATGAATGCTATTGTAGCCACACCATGTAACATGAATTGTATCAATGCTAATCTGGTCACACACATTGCTGATCTCTTCACTCACAACGAAGTGGAAGAGCTGAAGGACAAAAGAGACAAATTTAAGAGGTAATTTTTTCCCTGTAATACACTACTGAAGTGCTGTAGGGCTTTTGTATTCTGTTTCAGAACAGCTAAGGAACTAGTGGTGGGAAGTGATATATATATATATACACACACACACACAACTTATATTCTTATATAATGTATCTGTAACAGAGAATACATTGAAGCAACTTCAGAATTTTTTATTAGAACTATGAGCAAAAGGAAAGAGCTTTTTATAGATAAGCAAAAGGAAAGGACACATTAAGAGTAGAACATGGACAAATTATTCATGAATTCTCACAGGGAAGCCAGGATTAGGGTAAGGAACCTTTTATGGGATGAGGTGCTCTTAATTCATAGAGAATGGTTTGGCTTCAGCATCCTGTGAACTCTAATGTTTGGACATGGAAGTTAGGATGGCTGGAAGGGCTGAGTGGTTGTGATGGAATAATATTTCATACATAAGGGCTCCAGCTTAGTCAATATCAAGACAAGGGCCAGTTATCAGAGGGCAGACTGATGGACAACCAAGGTGAAAGTAAGAAAGTATTTTAATCAGGTGAAGACATTTTAACTTTTAGAATTAAAGTAGTGTAATTTCACAGAAGTATACATTAATAAAAAGTCTTTTAATCGAGGCAGAAGCTGGCAGTTTACATTGTCAAACAAAGAACATAATAGAGGAAAAAAAATTAAGGGATCTCTTTCCTCACATCTGTATAAAAACAGATGATCAGGTCAGGAACCAGTTTCCCAAACAGATTATCATGTTAAAAGCTAGATTCTGAAAGAAATACAGTGACTTGGCATATCATCAGAATATCATTGTTAGTCTCACTATAGATAAAGCAATTTTCATTTTTTTCTAATGGATAAGCTGTGTTGCTGTCATTAATAGTAAACTTTTCTGCAAGAAGATTGAGAGGCTGTTTGATCCAGAGTACCTAAATCCAGATTCTCGAGGAAATGCAGCAACGTTGTACAGGTATGGTCTTTTTATATTACTACTTCAGCTGCAAGAAACCCCCATGTTTTGAGGTGCTGCTCTTACCCCAGTGCTTTCTTTTTCTTCTTTTTTTTTTTTTTTTTTAATAAATCTAGGTGTTGTTTATGTAAAAAGCTGCTAACTAAAGAAACTGAAAGAAGAATTCCTTGTGTACCAGGAAAAATCAACATAAATCAACATGGGAATATTGTCTATGTTCATATAAGGTAGTGAATATATCTATGCAAAAAACATTTCTTCAACTATATGATTTTGGGTATTTTTTTAAAAATACCATATATTTAGGAGTTATCAGATACTACCATTACAAAACAAAGTCATAGATACGTGAAGAGTGGTATGAAACATCTCAACTTACATTACCTAGCCAAAAAAAAAGGGGGGGATGTCGATTATGGTGTAATTCTGAAATTCTGAATGGAAAAACTACAGGCACAAGTACTGGACGAGCTAATTTGTATTGTACTGCCTTAAATAGAAAATACTCAGCTAATTCTTTCATCAAAGGGTTTTAAGATATATGTAGTTGATGACAAATTAAATTACGGGCTGCATTTCTACAAAGTTTGTTACTGAATGACAGATCCACCTCTACCAGCAAAGAAATGCTAAAGAGCATTTTCTAGACTGACTTTATGCTGTCAAATCAAATACTCAGTCTGCTTAAAGACTACTATAAATAAACTTTTCCAGTTGTTTTTATGCTCCAAAGTATTTGTCAGAGGAGCTTCCAGGACCTGTTCTGTGCGTAGACTTTATTCATTGAGCACAAATGTTTAATTCGGTTCTGTCTGCTTGATCCATGTTTGTGAGCAGCTGGATTCTCTTCTTAATGAAGATCAATGTGTGATCAGCTGCTGTTCCCTCCCTCCCCACATGCCCCCTTTGAGGAAGATGGTAGGAAATTAATAACGGTTGATCTTTCTCATCAGATCTGTTTTGTTCAGAACAACCAAAACAGAGTTCAAAGTCAGCTCTCAAAGTCACATGTATTTAGTGTTACCTCCCACTGGTAATGTCTAACAATCTAAATAGAACTGAATCTTGCAACCCTGTCCTGACCTATTAGGATCATTGATGATTAGCTGTGTAAAATTCATTAATTGTATTACTCCACTTAAGCTGACTATATATGTGGCTGCGATGAAATTTCTAGCATATAAATGTGCAGGGTTTTAAAGTTATTCAGGGGTTTATTTAGGTTCTAGTTCTTTGTCTTGTGGTACTTGTGAATGCTTTTCTGCACAGAATCCATTCACTGTTCCCTAGGTGAAGTGGTGCTGGCCACTAATTAATTGAGGCTTATCAGCTAATACAAGCCTATCTTTAAGGACTTAAAAATAGATTTATGTTTATTGGTCCTCTAGTGGTGCCTAGAACTAACTTCCAGTTGGAAGTACTGTTTGCTTGGTCTAGGTTAGATGTATATAGAATAAAAAACAGGTCAGGCCAGGACTTAGAATGGTGAGAAAACAGTATCTGCTCTTTCTGAAGATAACGTGCACCAGTGCAGGTTGTGTATCCTCATTTGAATTCTGAAGAGGCATGTGTTGGTTTATCCACTAGGAAGGAGCAAAGGCTGTGTTTTGAAACCAAAAGTCTCAAATACAGGTATTCATCAAAAAGACATGGTCTTTTGTTTTCAAACTTCAATTCTTAACTGAATAATTGCCGTTGCATTGCAGGTACATAGGAGCATGTTATGTTGGCTTTTAAAACAAATAGAACGGCAGTACTTTGCTTCTGTTTCACAACATACTACTTTAAAGACAAAGCTGCAGGATGACTGAACTTGTTTGCATGTGCATATTTTGATTTCTTCTAGTCTGTGTATTGGTTTTTCTACTTTATGGTTCTCCTGATTTCCTGACCTTTTGCTTTTCAGAGACAAAACCTGGGAAGTCCACGAGTACTTAATCGGCCTTCATGAGGAACTGAAATCTTGGCGGGATGTTTATTGGCGTCTTTGGGGGACTGTCAATTGGTTGACCTGCTCAAGATGTAACCAAGTTAGTATATGTTCACTTTCACGTGTTTGTCTGTAGATGGCTTGTTGTGGGTGACTCCTGTTGGGGTGAGGCAAGGGTTAAAGCAGCTTGAAAACTATATGACAATAAAGCTTGGTATACGTTCTTTATATGTGCAAAATCTTGAAGTCCATAGGTAATCTTGCCTCTCATTGTTTCTCTTTTTATCCTAATGTAGTCTTTCCTGTGTACTGAATTCTCCCATTGCCAGTACCATTCGCAGCCAGTTCTTTATCCAGGTGTAGCAAGTGCTCTGGGCTCAACTGGGACAGGAGTATATCCCTGTTGTAACCAGAAAGTACTTCGATTTGATCCTACGACCCTCCCAAAGGTACCTCAGGCCTAGCTTGCTTTTAAATGAGCGTAACACATGCTGGGTGGGCTGACAGTGTGTTATGAAAATAAATCCTTCCTAAAATAAGGCTTGTAAGTTGTTGCAGTTTCCCAAAGCAGGCTAGAACCTTGGGACACCAAGTCAGTTCTTCCCATTAATGCAAGTATTTTGATCTTGTGTGTATGTGTGTCACAGGGCTGCAAAGTGAGGGATCACATGGTTGATTTACCTTCAGGAAATGAAGATGGGGATGCTTTGCCAGATCAAACTACTAAAATATTGAATGATCTGCTCCATCACAGAGATGTTATCGTTGTTCCTTTCACTAAGGATGAGAACAGGTAAGAACATTGTATTGTGTTACTGAAATAACTCAGCCTTGGACACTTAGCACGTGTGCGCATTGCATTTGATTTCTGTCCCACTTTGGAATGTGTGATACAGGCCTTTTGTAAGGTAACTTATTTTTTATTGTTTAGTTGGAAATTGAGAAGAGAATAAGTACTTTCATATTTCAAGCAGACTTTTAGTCATTCAACCCCCATAAGCATTCACTCCTGTCTTTATATTTTAGTGGGTTGTTATCGAAATATTATGTGGCTGACTTGAAGGTCTGTCTTGTCTTGGTACATGATGAGTAAAGCAAAACTGATTCTAAAGTCGTGAAATGAAAATAAATGTTTCTATTTCCTATCTTTCTCTTGAAGCGATTCTGGTATCGGGCTCTGTGATGACAAAGGCATTGAATGTGATGTGCTTGTAGAACCAAATACGCCGTGGGGTCCCAGAACTGGAGAAATCAATGCTGTGAGTGACTGCTAATGTTTTTTCCCCACTTTTTTGTGATAATAAGGATCCTTACAAGGGAAATTTGAAGAATTCCTTAGACAACTTTTAATAAAGACAAAAAACCTTATGTTGTTGGAGAAAGAAGTGTGCATTGCAGGATAGCACAGGCTAGCATAGGTACAAAATACCTGGTTGGTGAAAAAGCAAAACTTTTACCATGTCTGCCGGAAATATTTCTGTATAACAGAGGCAATTCCCCATACGTCTGTGCTTTCCACCCCATTCTTAAACTGATGACATTTAAGAAACCAGTTATAGTTTAAAATACATCATGTGGCAAGTATTTATATAACTGCTGCCTTTGTTTTGTCTGCTGATGTATCTGGACATGTCCACATGACTTTTGCAAGCTCATGAATGAAAAACATACGTGTATGTTACTGTGTGTATGTCGGGTCAACATAGATACTTTCTAAGACAAACTTGAGGATACTGTTTATAATACTGCCTTGTGTTTAAAGAGAGCTTTCATACAAAGATAAGTTGTTTTTTTTTAAGTTCTGCACCCATCATGGAACTTCTGGTAACTCAGCAATCCTGACGGTAGCACGGTGCTGCTGATTGCGTGGGAATTTCAAACAGTGTCAGAAGCTCTCCCACAAAAGATGCAGAAGGCTATTAAATTTAAATTCTGTATCAGTCTGGTACATAACTGCCCTTTCTGTCCTGGACTGTTGTTTTGATTAAAATCAGTAAATATTTGTAGTGCCTAAGGTTAGTTAAATTAAAACATGGTTATGAATTCACTGCATTTAATTGATTAGTAGTTCACAACCTGTTTGCACACTTAGTCATTCCACTAAAATTCCTAGTTAAAGATGGGAGTAGGCCTTCTAGGAGTTACCAGTGTAGACTGCTGTACTATAACATACCCCTCCTATTTTTAGAATTCTGCTCACATTTTTTTTCTTCTAATTATTATTAGTTCTTTAACTTCTGTGTTTTCTCTTTTTGTGACTACAGTTTCTTTCTCTGAAGAACTGGACTTTACAGCTGGTTAGTAAAATATTTTGTTCATAATGTTAAACGTTTGCTCTACTGCACTGGCAGATGTCTAGCTTTGATTTTTGTCTTATTTATGAAAAATTCCTTTTAAATGTTTTTATAAACGACAACAAACAGTACACCAGCAATGCATGCATCAGCTCTTAATAGTTCATTAGGCTGACAGAAATGTAAATCATCAAAAGCAGCATTTTTGAGTGTCTGTCTCTTTGATGGCTTCTCTGAGATGCTTCATGTCTTCTTTATCCTGCTGCTTCATTGCAAAAAGCTTTTATCAGGGTTGAGGACCTAGTCAAACACACAGGATGGGGAGTTGTTCTTCCAGCAGCATACGATGTCACATGATCTAATAAATGTCTGAGAGCAGCAATTTACTTCTGTCACTCTTGGTGATTTGTGTTGGACTCTGGTGTTCCTGGTGTCCTGTGGTAAGACTGTTCCTTTTGCAAGCATTTTGAACTTGCAGTCCATTTTGGTCTTTATCACTTCTCACAGATTACGAGGCACTCATTATTACTTACTTCAAAAGATATATGTGTATATTCAAATAGTGTAACCATCACATTCCTTAATATTTTCATTATCCTCTGCTGATCGATTAGAAACTAGTTACTAGTTACTGCAATACTGGAGCCAGTAGTTTATTTATGATCTGGAAGAAATAGAAGGGGGAAAAAAATTAGGTATTAGGGTGAGTTCACAAAAAAAAGCCAAAGAGATATTCCAGATCGACTTGCAATAAATTATGAATGCAGTTAGCCCTGGTGTACTGAATGTGTGTGTATTTGTAGTGCACTACAATATGCATGCTTTGTGGTATTTAATTAGTGAGTATCTCAGCAATTTCAGGAAGTTTGCAAGATGCAGCAAGCCTCAATAGAACGGTAAGTAAGTACACTTACAGTTTCCTGCGTTCTATGATTATGCAGCTAGCTCAGACATTTGCTACCATAACATAAATTTTCTTATTAATTAGTAAAATAATATAGCCAGCAATACAGTGGATATTAAACACTGAATCATACAGTAATACCAATTGGAAGGGATCTCTGATGATTATCTTACATATTTCCTCCCACTCTCAAAGCAGGGCCAGCTTTAAAGTTAAAGCCAACTTCAAAGCTATACCACTTTGCTCAAGATCATACCCAGTCAAATCTTGAGTATCTCTGAAGATGGAGACTCTACAGCCTCTTGAGCAACCTTTTACAATGCTTGGCCACTTGGAAGAAATATAAATAAAAATATTTATCAGAACATTGTAAGCAAATATTTAAAATACTTTCTCAACATTTGAGAATCACATTCTCAGATCTAACTGTGCACACAGTTCCAGCACTAAGATATGGAGCTAGTTTTGAAGACAACTCCTTCAGGACAGGTTTGATAGGAATTTAATAGAAATTAAGCCTCACTTACAATCTGTGGCACTCTCCTCCTCTTGATTAGAAACAGCAGTCGTTGTTATCTGAAGAAGAGGAGTATACCACTGGCTCCGAGGTCACTGAGGATGAAGTGGGGGATGAAGAAGAAGTATGCAGGAAACCAGGTGCAAGTCTCTACAGTCATCCTCCCTGGAATGTGTAGAGATAGGGATTCAAGGCAGCAGAATTCTTCTGTAAACAAATTTTAAACATTAGGCATTTTTAATAATGTTACCTGAATTTTATTTTTAGTTTTTCTGTGTTTAGATACAAATTACCCCACTGCTCAATGCCATTGAAAATCCCTGACAAACAAGGACAGCTGCAACTATTCATGTCTGAGATGTCCTCAAAGTTGATTGAGAGTGTATTTTGAAAGAAAGCCTACCAAATTACTTCTGTAAAGTTTCTTGTAGACAAATATTGGAAGAAAAGGCAGTAGCAACCTCACTATATTTTTGCCTGCTTTTTTTTCCAAGTATTTTTCTGTTTACATAGTGAAATGACTAGCGAATATGGCTAGAGTTGTGTCTGTATAGAAGATAAGTTCTATATGATACAAAAGGATTTTTGTTCTTTTTGTTCCTCTTCTCTTCTTTTAATAAGAGGTCTAAGAACATGGAAAGCCAAAAAGCAGCTTTTCCCTTCCACTCTAGTAATAAGCCATTTGAACAGAAGCCGTTCTTTGTTCCTTTTGTCTTGACTCAAAGGAATTGGAGTGCGCCAGTACATTAAAAAAAAAACCAAAAACCAAACAAACCAACAAACCTGAATGAAAATTTTTGTAGTTTGACTTTAAACTTATTTGGTCTGATATCACTCAGAGCTTGTTGATTGAATTAATATGTCAAAGATATAGCTTGTACGTGCACTTGCTTTTCATTTTACAACACAACTTGTGCAGTTACATGTAACCACTGCATTTTAAATATGTACTTGAATTCCTGTATGTGTGTAATAGAAAAGCATGTGAGTAATCTGTGTGAATTAGCATGCCTTCAACACTAACAAAGGGGAAATAGCCTGTTCATTTACTCTGTTTGTAAAGGAATAAAGGGAAAAATTCTTCTGTAGCTGTGTAGAAATTCCAAATATCTGTGATGGTGTTAGTAGATATTTCTTCAATCAGCAGGGAGAAAGGAGAAATCAAAGAAGTCCTACAAGCACCCAAAGAAAATGGTTTCTTCACCTACTGTTCAGAAAAAGGAGAAGCCATCTGACAAGGTAAATTCAGAACCGTGAAGCCAGCCTCTGGCTGGGTTGAATAACCTGGGATTCTGTTAAGTTTTGGTCTTGATCCTAGAACATACTTAATGTGGTTTTCTTTCTTTGATAGTCAGGTTCCAGAGATGCATCTCCATTCATGTAAGTAATTTTCAAAGTCCTTGAGAACATATTGTAGTATAATGCCATTTTGTAATCTGTTCCTGATAACACTGTGTGCATCTTTCTTTTCTAACCAGTGTGAGTATGCAGCAGAACAAATGGGATGCCTCCAGGTCACTAAGATTCAACCAAGATGCTCAAAGAGAAGATGGTCTGTTCTTGCATGAGTTTTAGCTTTCATAAAGTTAATGTTATGCAAAGAAAACTATTGTTTCATATAAGAAATGGCTAATTTCCAAAAATATAGCCACTTGGAAACCTTTAGGTTGAATTTAATCTCAGATTGTACAGTCTTTTTTTATAGTTGCTCCTCATTTGGAAGAGGAGAGGCTTCAGCTAGGCTAGTCATTAGTAATCAGCTGTATCCAAACCACACAGCAATCTTAGACTCATCTGAACTGTACAAAAATATTCATGCAGCTGGGAACTCCTTCTGAAATGTTACTTCGGTTTTTGATTGGCATTTATTAGCAATCTCATATATTCTATATGAGAAAAAAATGTTTGTGGTAGGAAAATGGAAAGAAAACCTATCATATAAAAGTATACATTGTAGGTCTTGCACTCAGATTGAAAAATAAATGGGCAGCACTGGGCCTGCTGTCTTGGAAAATATTAGAAAGGATCCTAATGTTTGCAGAAGAAAAAGAAAAAAATGTATTGTAAGTGTATGCTAGTGTGGCTTATGTTCTTTATTTGGAATTAGTGGAATTAGATTACAGTTGTGTCATTTGATGACTGTATAACTATGTGAGTAATTTTTCCTGAATCCCTGTGCCATTTGTTGTCTGTGCAGGTAGAGATAAACATTCACTTCTATCTCTTTCCCAGTCTTTCTGAGTAAAAATATTCAGAATTCTATTTGCTTATTCCACTGTTTTTATCTCTCCTGAGACTCTTGTGCATTTTTGCTGTTTTGAAAACCTCTGCCTCAAAACCATTCCTATGGATTTTGATCACAGTGTATGCCTCAGGCTGATTCTGGTCTCTGCCAGAAAAGCTGTGTCAGGATCTAGGATCTTGGCTGTTCGAGATTTTTCTATGAACCCAAAAGAGTGCTGATTTTACAGAATAAGTATCACTAAAGTGTGCATCTAATTCTTTCTTTCCTCTTTGTATTCAATAGCAAGGAAAACCTCTGTTTTAAATATTCTTTCTTATTTCTGACAGATCAGAGAAGAATGTCTGAGATTACAGGACACTTAATAAAAATGAGACTGGGAGACCTTGATCGAGTCAAGTCAAAAGACAGCAAAGAAGTAAGATTTGTCCTATCTCAGTGTAGTGTTTACAAAATTGAAGTGAGCCTTGGAAGCAAAAATATGTAACACAAATGAAAACACCATCTATTCAATACTTAAGCTAAAGAACTGAAGTTTACCAACCTTCATTTTGTTCCAAGCATGATTTTTTGAGGTTAATACTTAAAAATAATATTTAAAGTTCACTGCCTTTAAAAATGGGGCATTGAAAGTAGGATGGGTTTAAAAGTTTTCAATACTGGGATGTGACAATGAAACAAAGTATGCCATAGGTTCTGCTGAATATCAGTGATTTTTATGAAAAGTCACTGATTAAATTGGAGTAGTGTCAAAACTTGATTTTTATTTTTTTTTATTCGTTTCTGGATTCCAGTATGCAGGAGGCATTTATTCTAGACTTGAAGCTCAGATCAAGGCCTCAGCACAGGTCAGTGCACGACAAAACAATGCTGAGAAGAATGCCAGGTAAGATTTTAAAATAAAAGGAAAAAGCAGAACATTAATTTCAGGTGGGCAGGAGGAGATGTTTAAAGAAACATACCTTATTTCATACACTATTTTTTTTGAATCACAGTCCTTTCCAGTGTGTTAACTATATATGGTGTGAAAGCCTCCTTTATCAAATTAAACTAGAGCTAAGAGAATGAAACTCTTGCACCCATGCTGCAAGAACTGCTTTGTAGCTTCTGTGTTGGAAGGTTGACTACTGCTTCAATACAATTTTTTTGTGAAATTATGGATAACTGGGAAAGTGTTAGCCAAGATTCTTTGGCCTCCTTCCAAAAACAAAACCAAAAACCCCCTACATACCAGAACCCTACATTACTGTGTATTTCAAAAGAAGATATTTGACATCACAGTTCTTTCAGCTGTCTGCTGTTGTATGAATATTTAGTTTGTGGATGCAGGTATCCTGGTAGAAAGGCAGCTTTCTTAATAATAAATTGAGATTTATTTTTTTTCTCTCCTTCTCTCAGAAGATGTTTTAACATGAAATGATGACAAACAACCACTGTACTAGAGAGCTGACTGGACAATAATTTAAAATTCGAGCTGTAATAATGTACATATGTTTCTTATGTGTTCTTAATCCAGGTCAAAAACTCGTTTTGGTCAAGGCCGTCCAACATAAGGACTCATGAAAAAACTTTAGCCAGAATTCATTACTGCTTCTTGAAACTGTACTGCACTCTGACACATGGAGAATGCACATCTCTAAAAGCTTTCTAGTAACTTATTTATTACTTTAAGCCTTGTAAATTATTTTATGCGATAAATGAATGCAAATCCAATAAGGTCTGTACTTATTTTAATTGTAAATATACTATTTCTTAAATTTAATTGCTTTTTTAGGCTATTGTGTTAAGTTGCATAGAAAATATTTTCTAAATCTAGAAAGTTAAATTATTAGGCTAATTTTATTTATGGGGGAAGACATAAATATGCCTTTTAGTATGCTAGAAATACTGAAAAGGAAAAAGCAAGACTACTGAATTCTGAATACAGTCAGCAGCACTAACTCAAGTATTTATATTGTGTAGTATTTGATGGTGTATTTTAGGTCAGTCCTCTGGGGATTTGCATTTCAAGTCCGTGACAATACCTGTGACTTAGACTAGTTTAAGCAAAATTTTAATGCAGTTCTGAGGCTTCCTTCTGTATCTCACACAACTCCCATTGGTGTGAAGGTGGGTAGCAGGTAGGGACTAGACCCCCAAAGGTTGTATGAATACCAGACGATGCAGTATTGCATCTTGCACATGGAACGCTTGCTTTACTTGTTAATATTCCCAATCCATATCTGACTCCTCTTGCACCATACAGTGTTTTGTTCCCTTCTAATACCCAGACCTTAGGATGCAAAGCAGTTCTGTCTCTTAATGATGCTATGCCACTAAATTTCTGAGCAGGTATGCTCTTATTTCCGCATCTTTCAGCTGAGACACATCATTTTGAAGATTTGTGCGTGTCGATCTCTTGGGTCTAGTTACTTTCTGAAACCTGCCTGAATAATACTGTGTAAAAGTCAGATGCACTTTCAAGTTCTGTATTTGGAGCAATAGAATACAAGTTTGTGTACATGTAAAATCCAGGGCTACCAAAATGAAATAACTTGCCTAGAAGATATGTCGCATATTAGCAAAGAAAATGGCAATAATGGCAATAATAATGGCTGAATTTCAAGTAAACACATTCTGACTTTTCGAAATGTAGAAAGAGCACTCAGGGAAAGCTTATTCCAGGCCGTGGCTGTACAATAAATTGTGAGTTTGGAATTAAGTCAGCAAGATCCTGGGTGGGATGAGGAGAGGAAGTGCATTGTTTAAATGCGCTCTTCTCTCCATTCGTGCTTTTTTTTTGTCTCTTGTTTCTTGAGGATTTTCAATAGGTGTTAGAAGACTACGATAGCAATACTTGAAAGTATTGCTTTCAAAGTGAAAGATTTTTATTGAAACAATTAAAAATTAATGTTGTTTATTGCGTGTTTTGTCCAATGCTATAGCAAATGTGGAGCCCAGTGAAACCAACAGGCAAAACTATGGATTTCAGTGGCTTTGATTTTGGGCAGGAATGGTAACTTTGCAGAAGTGCTTTAATATGTATCAAATAAAAAAGCTTTTATTAATGCCTTGGGCCTGTTTGCAAGTAGCAATGCAGTTTTAAACACTTATAGTAAACGTTGGAAAGCCAATTGTTGTTTGTTGAAAGAGGACGTATTATAAAATCCACCGAGTACAAAAATGCAGTAGAAGGAGTGTTTTGCTACAATTTTGTGACTTCTGATAGAGGATTGTTCCAAATTCCCATAGTAAACTTTGCTATGAAGGTTGCAGGCAGCATGTATGTGTGTTTAGTTTTCATAGAACTATTGACTAGAAGAGAAGGGAAAAGTCCGCTGGTTTTGTTCTGTGGAAAAGTGACAGTTCTATGTGCCAGTATTGTTTTATTCAAAAACACGTTTGAGCATATAAAAATAACGTACATGACATACAGTCTGTCTCTTTCCCCTTGCCAACCACCTTGAATTTTTACCTTGTATTAATTTTGAAAATTTGTCTTGGTTTAGTGGAAATAAATGTTATTAATTTGAGAAGTGTGTCAGTTTTTTATAGATACTCATAAGAACTAAGTGCACAAATGTTGTTTGGTCTCAATCACGCGTGTGTATTTGTGATTAAATTGCAGCATCATGGTACAGGCTTTTTATCTGTCAAGAACAGTATACATTGAATGCAAAGCTACACTAAATCTACGAGAACATAAGAGTTTTTATCTGCATTGAGTTTTGAAGCTGGATTAAAAGTTCATCAGTGAGCTGCCCTACAAATGATCCAAGTATGTACAATGTCAGACCTAAGCTACATTAAAAACATGTTTAACTTTGCCTCCCACTGCCACAGTGTTGATCATACCATTTAAACAGTCTGTTAAATCTAGGAATAGGATTAGTTTCTATAATTCTGTTTCTAGAAATTGCTATATGGATGTCCTGTATATGTGCAGTTGGTACACTGGGAACACTACAGTGTACGTCCTACTGTCACATGTGTGTTTAAACTAACTTGCTGCACTGTGGAGCTGTGCTTGTTTGTTTGATATCAAGAAATCTTGGAGAAAGGGCCAGAGTTTTAAATTCAGTAATGGCTCCAAGAGAAAAAGGTAACGTATTAGGACAAATGTGGGCATATGTAAATATGTGGGCCAGTCTGTAAATAGAACTATTAATAGCGTGGGCATATTTAATGTGACTGAGAGGACACTTCTGTTTGCCAGAGGGGAATTGATTTTTTTAAAAAAACATTGTTTCCTGTTCTTGTTCAGTGTATGGACACACTATTGTGTTGGTAAACTGCTCCTGTGTTTGTGTGAGCCATGACATGAAAGACCCTGCTTCCATTTAGGCACCTCCCTCTTCACTCCAGGCAAATGTAAAACCTTAAGTTGTATTGATGTCCAAGGGAGCAGCATACACAGACAAATGCTGAAGACATCCCTCCTGCAGCTGTTCTTGGTGAAATGTCATCTCCATGAACTGTACCACTGTTCTGAGTGTGTAGTCTATCTCCTAACAATTAGGAAGTAAGCACTCAAATTTATTGTACTGCAGGAATAGGTTTACTGTTGGATCCCCTCTTGGCTATATCTATAAATAAAACCAGCCAAAGGCTTTTCCAGGCTTGAGCCAAGTGACAGCATGGAGTGGCTGTGTCCCTGAGGTTACTGTCTTGCCCTGTCTTTGAGCATCATGGTGGTGGAGGTTGATGGAACCATCAGCCAGTTTAAAGGCTACAGCAACTGACATGAAGTTGCCCAGGACTGCATGAGCTCCTCTACTTTGGGAATCACAAGGGGTTTGTGTACTGATTTAGTAGGTGCTGCTGTTGAAAGAAGGCAGCATCCTCAGTTTGGGTAGGGCTGTGCACTCCCACACAGCCCTTAGTAGATGCCTGTCACTTGTCAGACTGGTGTGGGAGAAGTGCGAGTCCTGCTGTTTTCCACTCTTGTGCCCACACAGTGAGCAAAGCTGTCCTTGGTGACATAGCTGCATGCTGGGCTGATATATTCTGCCTACTGGTGTTCAATGTCAGTTAAAAAATTACTGTTTCCACCACCCCAAGCAAACCCTTGCCAGGTTGTACTCCTGCCTATTCTATAGCTTGGTTTGTGCTACAAAGCATCTCACCTTAAATGAATCTCTCCATCCTCCTCTTTCCCTGTGTGCTAAGTGTAGAAAATGATGAACTTCATCTGGGCTCTGTTCTGGGCCTGATTCCATTATGGAACACGGGTGGCAATGGCTGAGACTGTCATGATGTGTCTCTTTGGGCTTAGAGTGCTGATCCCTGAGAACAACAGCCAAGCAGGAAGGAAGAATGGCAGCCTTGAACTAGGACCCTTCCAGCTAAAGAGCTGTTGCAGCTTACAAAGAGTGGGTAACAGCCTTACACTGCATCCGAGCAGCAGTTTTCATTCTGCACCTGCCTGTAGTTGACCTTTAACTCACATTTGGTTTTGTGCTGGGCTTTGTGTATGCTCATGACTGTAAGGAACTGAGAACTGAAAGGGGTAATGTCTCAAACATCACTTGTGACAAAAAGCAGAGATAGTGGGAGTGAAGTGTTGCCAAAAGGAAGAGATAAACAGGTCTTCTTTTGCACAGAAAGGAGCTGGACACAGGACACTGTGACACAATCTCCACAACCCCCAACTCCTTACAGTGCAAACTAACCCTGGACATAACACATGGAGGTAAGGCCTGCCCCTGCAACACAGAACAGGCCTGAGCACTATTCATCAAGTGCATACATGCACACCCATCACCCAAGGAAACCAACCTAACAGCACTGGATCTAGGGGTGGTGATCCAGACTCATGTTGCTATCTCTATTACTATCTCTCTTACTACCTTTCGTTCTCTCTCTCTCTGTTAAATAAAATCCATACTATTGACTTTGGTATATGGTCTCATTTGCACCTTAATTTGGGCAGAGATATCTTAATAAGCAGATCCTAACAATGCTCTACCTCCTTCAGCTTCTAGGTTGCCTCCCTACAGATAATGAGGGAGATCTTTCTGGAATTTTACCTTCTAAAGTCTCGTGCCACCTCTCATCACTGAGCTTCCAGCTCTTGGCATACCTCTTGCTAACAGAGGTCCCTGAAAATGTTGAAGCTGCTTTGCCTTCACTGTGATTTGGAATATCCAAAAGTAGATCTTCATTAGTGGATTAAGATTCCAGCACATAAACGTTTCCAGTGGTCAAGAGGATTGGTTGCTAGAAGAACTTCTCAGTACAAATATCAGCTTACGTAGCCTCTGGCCTGGCTCTGATAGCACAAAAGTATGCGATGCTGCTCAGTGAACAAGATCAGGGAACTTCTTTTCCTTTTTGTTCTTCTCAAGAGGTATTTTGTGCATAGATCTGTATTTTGCCACATAACCTTGCTAAGGCTTGGTCATCATGGATGCAGGGAGCAATCAGGCAGGGAAGGAGAAATAACTGCCTGGGATTGGCTCTAGTAATAATGCCACTGAATGGATAATTGTGGGTGGCTGGGGCCTTTTTTCAAAAGAGATGGTGCCCATGATTGAACTTCTTTTAATATTTTTTAATCATTTCTGCTTGAATTGCTCCCACGTTTCCATTTCAATTATTTAAGGCTAGGAAAGCACAATGATTATTATATGCAATTTTATTATGTTTCGTATTTTCATGCAAACTATAGTAATTACTTTAGTATCCATGGTGACAAAATATGCTAGCACAAACATGAAAAAGACCTTGGACTGGCAGCAGTTTCCTTACTGTGTTATTAGTTGCTCCTTTGAATTAAAGGTATATTTACTTCCAAATGATTAAAACAAACTGCATGATTAGCTGTATCATTTGTAGTCTTTGAAAGTTCTTTGCAAGCTTTTAGTGTCCTTTTTTGTTTTCCTTTCTTTTTGTGGAAAACTTCATCGAAGTAAGATGTTTAAATGCCTGATAAACCTGTTTTCAATATATACTACCTGTAAAATACTAGACATGCTTCAGAGGTGCCTGCTATCATCGCATCAATTAGTAACTACTGTTTTCACACAGGAATTCTGTGCTTGTTCCTTATGGAACAGAGTTATGAGAAGATACTCCGCCGTTGTTATGAGACTAAAGGAGCAATGCTGGTCCCTTTGCCTTTTAACACCTCATTTAGTTTTCTTTCCCAATGAATACATAGCTTTCTCTCATATTGGTCTAGCCATCTTGCTGATTTATTTATTCTCATCTCTGTGTTGAATTTTAAAGTAACATTAGACTTTGTTATTTGTGCTGTAACACAAAAAGTGATATTTCCTGGTTGGTTTATTTTTATTGCCCAAAAGGGACTTTGATCTCACAAACTGAAGTTGATAACTATATAAAATGTGGATTGCTCTTAAAGGCTTAGTCCGACCTTTTACCTTATTCTCAGTGGAACATTTGTCAAGATAGACAACTAACTTACGATATGGCACATGAAATTATTATTTACAGATATTGTATATGAGAAAGGACCATCTGTTTTTGTCTTCAGTGGGATATTTTTTCTGCAATGCACATGGCGCTCTCTAGATCTTTGGTTTTTGCTTTGATTGGTGGGGTTACGTTCATCTGTCTCGATGCACAAAGTAAGTAGTGATACTTTTATGAACGCTTGTGAGTCTGTTCCTGCTTTTATTGGAATTGACCAAAATTATATTTATTAAATTAATATAAATCACAACCCTAGAAGTTTAAAATACATTGGTCTGTTGACTGATAAAATAACAACATCTAAAGAAGCAATGTTCTTGCTGCCCTTGGAAGTAGTCTGTGGACTTTAAGGGGCTTGGTGATCTCAAGTTGAAAACAACTGCTCATGTGTGTACAGTGGGTTTTTGTAAGTTCTCTTTGGACTTTTTCTAGTTTGGTTACTTAAAATACTTAGGCTGAAGCTGAGTCTGAGGACATGTTATTTTGAAGCTGGGATCAGCTGAATTCCTAGCTGCTGTTATTCTGTTAAATTGGATTGGAGTAGTTACTGCTTCTACATCTGGTATTTGTTGTAGTGGTAAGGACTCCATTAAAAGTTCTCTTTGGTGTATTGAGGAGAGGCCTTCCAGAAAGTGAAAACTGCCATCCATATGCCGGATCTGGGAGTAGAAACTGTCTGCGTGCCTAAACTTAAGGTCTTAATAGAAATTTGGTCCTTCAGTCTTCCTAGAGAATCTTCACAACAGTGAAAATCCTCAAGTGTCTTTCCTTGGTTTCTGATAGCTCCAGAAAATGACCAGGAATGGCTGAGGGAAATTTTTTCTTTGGGAAAAATCAACAAGAGGTTTTATTTAATTACTGAATTTCTTTTATCCAACTGTGGCGTAATGTTCTAACCACTGCCAAGCTTCCAGTTTTTTGATCTTTTTCAGTAGTCCAGAGCCCAGCTTTCCAAAGAAGGCTTTTGAATACTTGGAGATGGAGGCAGCGAGTTAGACACAAAACCAGCAGCTGCTGACTACTGAAATATTCTCTAGGGTTTTGTTCAGTTACTTGTGTAGAAATCTGTTTGCTGCTCACTTTTAAAGGAGATCCTGCAGGGTGGTGCAAATATGGCATCTACCTAGTCAGGCAGAAATAGCCCACTGCTTCTTTTACCAATTATCAATTTGAATATACTGTAAGGTTGGCAAGGAGAAGATCAGGGACACCCTTAACATTGGTGCAAACCCACATTAAATCCACAAAAATTACACAGGTATCTGTAAGAGCACAGATTGCACTGTGGTGGCTTTGCTGGGTAAGTCTGGTCAGGTGAAGGAAGAAAAAAATCTGGTGGATTTCTGAATTTCTCTGTATAATTTGCAGATCTAGGAAAAAGGTCTGTTGCTTTTTATCACACGGAAAATGTTAGAGATGGTACTGAGGTGCAATAAATGACTTATGAAAGCCCCTTCTCAGAAAAAAGCATACTTCAGAAGTGCCAATTGCTGTAAACGTTTAAGGAGAATAAATTTCAGGTAAACCCATCAATGTGCATGTCCCCTAATCTCTTGGATTCTTCCTAACGTTTCAGTGGTGAATTGCTTTGTGTTTACTGTTTTCTTGGGAGCAGAAAACATTTGCAAGGCCAGGGTACAAAAGTAGTTTCGATTATGACTTCCACAAATGTGTCAGCAGGGAATTAACAAACAGTAATTCATTACTCTGAGGCCATAAAGCCCAAGTCTCAGTCTGGTCAGCGTACAAAGGAAGGACAATTCTGTAGCTAGACCTGTTCACATCTGTTTTTTTGATAGCTGCTTTTTAAGTTGTGAAGCCCTTCATTGTATATTCCAAGACATCAATGTTTAACTATTCTGCGTAATGCTGTATTGTTTTAAACCCTGAAAATCATGTCAAGGTGCCACTATGATAAATGTCTTTCTGCTTAATTTGAACTAGTGTGTGCATCTGATTTTAAATAGCATAAACTTCTTTACCTTCAAGGCCAGGTTGGATGGGCTTTGAGCAACCTGGTCTGGTGGGAAGTGTCCCTGCCCATGGCAGGGGGGGTTGGAACTGGATGATCTTTCAGGTTCCTTTCAACCCAAACCATTCTATGATTTCTGGAAATAGTCTCTGTGTATCATTTGTACATGACTTCTCCTTTTCTTTTTAGAAACCACAAGTATAGATTGTGACACGACACCCAACCCACTCACGCTCTCCAGCTTTTTGGATGAATATGCAGGTAAAATCATGATTTTATCCTTGAATTGTCTGATTTGCTCCCTAATACACATAGTACTTTAATGTTTCACATAGTTGGTATATTTTATAATAAATCTGTATTTTTAATTGATTTACAGTGGTCTTCATGGATGCAGGAGCTGCCTACATGGCATACTGCATAGTAGAATAAATAATTATAAAACCCAAAATTCCCTGATCCGAGAATCTCGCTGGCTGAATAGACAGAGCAGGCAAAGAACAAGAAAACAAGTACAGAAAAATTGATGTTCACAGTTCATCTTGTCCCGTCAGCTCACAAGAGCTGATCTCTTCCTTCCCTCCTACATCAGAAGGAACCACTGTCACCACGGCCCTGCTCTGCTTCTGGAGCTCTGCTCTGCTTCGAACTGGAGCCTCTCTGAAACCCCATTTTTTGTTTTATTGGGGCAGTGGGGAGAGCAGATGGGGTGCAGAGGAACAAGCAGGCTTGCAGTACAGGAAATTGCAGGATCAATGCTGGCTACTCGATGTATTTGTGTTTTCCATTCCAGATTTCTTTGGTAGTGTAGCACACTCTGTATTATTCTGATGGTTATTTAATTTGTGCAGCCAGACAGGGTTAACATTAATTTATCTTCACATCTTCTATGCATCCTTAGCGTAGATGGTAAAGTGTGACTGTGCCTTGGAGACAAAACCCCACAGTGGGGGAAGTGCAGTGACTGCAAGAGAGCACAGTGCAAAAAAGGAGTATACAGCACCTTTTTTTTTGTATTTACATTGCAAATGCAGTACAGAGGGTAACTCCATCCTCCTTTCCTCCCACCACTTACCAGAGAGGTCACTGGTGTAGGCTAAAGGGTGGGTGTTGTCTGTGACTAGGCCATCTGCCAGAGGCAGCCCCACAGTCAGGATTTGCCTTGCCTAACAGACACACAGTGATCTCACAAGGCAAAGCATTAGGTTATGGCTGAAACGTTCCCTTCAGGATATATCATAACCCTTTAGGATCTCATGGAAGCATGTTGCAGGCCCATGCTGACTGTCCACAGGCAGTCTCCACTGCTTGTGGCTTTCAGCAAGATACAGAAAACAGGTATGATACAGAGCAGCATTTTATTCCGGTCGCTGTTGAAACATTTCTTTTGAAGCTGTGAGAGCAGAGCTGCTGTGTCTGATGCTTGTGTGGAGATGGGAAGGAAAAGAATCACCTTTAGCCCTGATTCCTTTTCATTTAATTTTTAAGCAGCTAGCAAGAAGTTTGGCCCTTTGTGTGCGTCATATGTATGACTATACCTTCTGATGTACCTGTAAACAATAAACAAGAGGCACAACCAGCTTCAATTTTTCCAAGCACTTCCTTTTTTGTTTGGCTCACTCCACTGGATGGAGTGTGTTATTTCTTAGGAAGTTGTTTGATACTTCTTGTCTGAATATATCCAACTCTGGATGGAGGATTAGACAGTATATCAACAGGCAAAGATTGATTTTGTTTTCTTGGACTGTTTTCTTCCACTATTTTCAACACTGCATGCTAAATATTGTGATACCACGCAACACTGTGCCCCTGGGACACAGCCCAGTTGTTCGGTGCTTACTGCCGTCACCTGGACTTTCTCCTTACACGCAGTTTTAGTGCAGTATCTTTGGGCTGGTAGCTGACAGCATTCCAGACACTCCCTGCTGTGAGAAGAAGACAAGGTTCCCTTCCTTTAGGAACTCAGACCAAGACCACAAGTTTGCATGTGGAGATGAGAGATGGGGCTGTTAGAGAAAGGGTTTACTAGCCCAAATAGTAATGATGGAGTAAAAAAGCAATGGAGTAAGAAACACAGCTCGTAATTTTCCTGAAGATCATGGATGATATTTGAAATGTTCAGGAAAGATTTTGGATGGGAGAGGGGATTGTGGGTTTGCAATCCAGATAATGTTCCATGAGAAGATAAGATTTATGTCGTAAACACAAATATTTTGATAATATGAGTAAAGTAACTTTAATCTAGTTGATAAAATTGCCCATAGTGCCACATTGGGTGGTTTAAAAGGTTACCTTTCAAACACAGATTTGGTGTTTAACTAGGCAAGTGATACAATCACTACTAAATTAATAGTGACTCTAATACGAATCATGATAATTACAAATAACAAGTTTTAATATTTTCAAGACAATCATTCCGAAATGCATGGTTGTAGAAAATAATGTTCAAATTGATGCAAAGATTGCATTGTTTTGTGTTTCAGTGTTCTGTACATATAGGAACATTAAAGGAGAGGCCATACACTTATCATTCTGTACAAAAATTTAAACAACCAGAAACCTGAATCCAGATTCACACTGGATTCTACCTGTTTGATGGATCCAGTGAATTCAGGATATGGAATGCCTTTGTCTTCAGAAAATACTGAATCTCTTTCCATACAGCTCAAAATCAGCCTCTCACTGATTTTGTTTACATTCCCTGACTTTGATTGCACTTTGATTACATTTTCACAGTAAATATGAAAAAAAGTTTTGCAGCATAAAGCTACTTCCAGAAAATGGTGGAAATTTAGGTGAAAATTATGCCAAGCTTTTTAATTCTGGACATAAAGTTACAGAGTGTGAATATATTGGGAGAAAGTGGAGTTTTGTGTGATTTAAAAATGTATCAATACACTTATTCACAGTAGTTAAGGGGACTTTAATAAATCTGCAAATGCCAAAATCATACATTAAATGTAAGCAAAAGATAACCAGTAATCTAGTTGTCAATACGTGTGAGATTAACCTGTGGATTTCTTTTCCATAAAAAAATCTAATTTATTATACTTTCTTTCACAGGTGATATAGAATGGATTACAAATATCCCACCCAATGTGAATTTGATATTAAGAGAGTATGTGTTCCCTGAACACTTACCATATGTGGAGCTAGTATATAAATCTGGATCTAATAATGCAACAGTGAGGACTCGTAAGCCACTGGATGTTGATTCCATCGAGGTATTCTTTTCACTCATGCAAAACCTAGATATAAAAGTTTTATTGACAGGTGAAAAAAAGTAGCACTAAGACATAAATTGGTCGTTCCCTCATGATACGTGTTGGTTCCAAAGAAGTGACTCATCAGAAAGAGCAGCATAGACTTCAGTATCTAGCTCTCAGTAGTAGTATCTGTTAAATGTCTTCAGTTTTCTGTAACTGACAAACTATCTGTAATCTGACAGCCAGACAGGTTCTTCCCTAATCATGTATTGTCACTCGTAATGAAAGTTGTAAATATGCAGTTATGATAGGTGTCACTTTTCTTAAATCTCGTCTCTCAGTGACATGAATTATTTCATCAGTGAGACTGATCAGATATAATTTGGTAGAAGGCAATCCTTAACCATATGTATACTTATGCAAGTGCTTAACTTTGGGCATGAACAGGTCCTTTGGCCTCTGTTGGCTGATGCACAGAAGGACAGGTCCTTCTCCCTAGGCCATTTTTGCTCTGTAGGACTACCAGGGGTCTATAAAGCAATATTAATGTTTTTCCTGACTGAAATTGCCCCCGAGTATGAAAATGGTGTAGTTCTGCAGAGTAAGTGGAGGCTATTTTTTATACAAGTACTATTTCAGAGTAGCACTGTACTTGCCAGAATTGAACCATTCAGATTTTAAAAGCCACAGTTGCAATCAAGACTTCTAATTGGTGAAAATGTATGTACAAGTTTTGCATTCACATTTCTCATTTGGATGTTTCCCAAATGGCTTAAAACACTTTTTGTGCTTCTTACACATATTCTCCCATTCTCTGTCAGTTTTCTGTCAGTCAAGTCAAGTACATGGATGGTGGGATCTAGGTGGGTAGATAACAGCAGTAGATGAATGGCAGCCAAATAAACTTCACGATTAAGAACCTTTAATGACTTTGCTATGAATTATAAGCAGTGTGTTTTGGTACAACATACTGAAATGACAAATATAGCTGAAGTACACTCCTGGAACTGAGTCAGATGAACAATTCACTGTCAACTCAGTGTTACACACCTGAGGATTCAAGTACCAGAAATTGTTTTGTATAATTTTGACATAAACATCCTTTGACAATTATATTAGGAGTTCATAGATAATATTATTTGTTTGTTTGTTTGTTAATCTTTAGAGTGACCATCTCTTTTATGCTGTTGTTTGCCAAAGGATTGGAACAGTAAGTAAAAGACGTGTTTTATCAGCTCTATTTTTTTGCCCAAGTTTAATGCAAATCATTATTTTCTGAAATACTATTTAATTTAAAGATAAAATGCAGAGTCTTAAGAATACCTTGTAGAAGATCTGTTTGTTTAAATGTGCCAATTGGAATGAGTGTTTTTGTTTACAGAAAACCAAAGGTAAATTTTTAAAAGTTAAGTTTAAAACATTTTCACAAACTTCCTACTCCCTTATTAGAAATGGTAGTCTAACTCTCTCCTTACAGTTTTTAGAACTGAAGGAGTGTCTCGTTGAAGCTCTCATTTTATATGATGAAATTAAATGTTAGCAGTGTGCTGCTGCATCACTGCTGTCATTTCTAACATGTCTTTTGCTTCCATTACGAAGAAGAATGAGATAGAGAATGTGCGGGACTTGGTCTTAGAAGACGTAAATGACAATTCTCCACAATTTCTACAAACTCACTACAGTGCTTCAGTGTCAGAGGTGTGTTATGGCAAATGTTAATACTTTTCTTGTGGTGTTTTTAAATTACTTTCTGGGGCCAAAACACATGAAGTTCTAATGTAACCACACTCATACTAGATCATTGCATGCACTCTTATGGGACTTTTCTACACCTTCTCACGGGTGTGGAATTGGCTGGGCTGCAGGTACAGTTGGAGGCATGGGGTGAAGAAGAAACATCCAGCTCTCCAACCTAAAATGGAAATTGGAAGTAATTTGCATATGCTAAGATGGCGGCACAGCTTTCCTGCCAGAAGTTAGGAGGGATACCAAAAGGGGCTTGTGAATAAGCTTGATGATCTTTATTTCATCTAGGTATCTGCAATAAATTTCACGGTTATAAAAGTGGAAGCTCATGATAAAGATTTCTCACCTTCGTGGAGCTTCATTACTTACAGTCTTGAGGTGAGTGCCCTTTGTGTGTCAGAGACTGTGAACACTAGTCTGCATTTCATACAAAATATTGCCTGGGAACTGATTTGAGTATGCTGCCTTGCACTGTGCCGTTACTATTACAAATCTGCAACATGCTAGCATCGTAAAGGCCATCTAAAATTAGAATTTACACCACAGGAAAAGCCTAGCGTGCACTGAGCTCTGAATCTTGTTTCTTAATATTTGTAAAATATCTTGTGGCACTCTTCTGCTGTAGCTAGGGAATTCAGTGGTCCTTTTTAGAAGCAGGAGGGAAACAGCTTCCCCTCTTTTTAAAGATTCTATCACAAAGTCTTGCTGTTGATCTCCAGTCCTGCTGAGGTGTGTATGTAAGCCACCTGAAATAAGGTTATTGCAACTAACTTTAGATATCTGCAGAGATCTTCATATCTGAGCTTGCTTTCACTGCTCCTTTTATAGCTGGTGAAGGGAATCTGATGTCATCTATCTGGCCTGCTTTAGTTATTGGCCATAGGATGATATAAATCAGATACAAAGTCTAATGGCACTGATGGGAGAGGCAATAGAATGTGTTGAAGAGGATCAGTATTTTACTTTCCAGTGGTGGTGGTTGAGAGATTCCTGGTCCTTGATGAAGAATAGTCCAACAATAAAGGTGGCAAGAGAAAAGAAAATTTATTTCATTGTTAATCATGTAAAATATATTATTTTTTCCTTTAATAGGGTCCAAACTCTGATTACTTTTATATAAGGGAAGGAGATGGAAACATCATGGTGAATAAAATACTGGATTACAACAAGATCAACCTTTTCAATTTAACAGTCCATGCAAAGGTATGATATAAATTACAAGAATGAAAACCGCAACAGTTCTGCAGTGATACTTCCTTTGTTATAACTTCCCAGTTTCTACAAATTTACAGCTTAGGGAGTTTCCAAGCCAAAAATTGTGTCTGCATCTTGGCTTGTGCTGAAGACAAAGTAGCACATTCTTAATATCTGAGCCATTGTTTAAGTCTTCCCTCAAATACCAGCCCGTTTCTTTCTGTGTGTATTTCTTTAGATACGTATATTCTACATATTTATTCTCCACTGTCCTGATATATACACCTATTCATTCCAGTGGGTCTAGCCTATTTTTTGCTGCAACTTGCCACCTGCAGTCTTTTTGTGTGTCCTTTTTAAGATTTGAGTATATATTTGCCTTCAATTCCTTTTAGAACTAAAAAGAAGTAATTTTGCCACATTTATTGTGGTATCTAGCAAATAGTACAACTGCAGCAAATGTACCATTACTGCATTCTATGGGCTGCTGTGTAACACCTGCCTGATGCAAAATTAATAACTAAGAACAGTTACCTTTTGACAGTATTATTCCTAGAGCTGGATCTCTACAAATGGAAAAATCTGACAGGGTGAGTTCTCAGGTTAAAAATACTTAGACGCTACAAGGCACATACAATAATATTCTGCGGTGTTTTCCACTGAGAAATGGTGCTTTTGTTATGATGGTTCTTATTTTCTTCCTTCTCTTGGGATGTAGGAAAGATTTGGAGACAACAGTGATACTGCATCGTTACTAATTAGTGTACAAGACTATGATACATTGAACCCCTATTTCAGTCAATCAGTCTACAATGGAAAAATCAGTGAAAACCAGGTAAAAGCTTCTCATTGAATGCTGCAAATGTAAATAGGTTATTCCTGCCCACCGTGCTTTTCTCTCAGGGCTTCTTCATCACTGAGCAGCTGAAGAGGGAGGGCTGCTTTGTTTTATGCTAACTGGTGAATTGTAAGGTTATCAGCTGTAGACCTCCAAGTACCAGGTGAACAGGCCATGTATCATATGAAACGTAAGTTTTCTGCTACAGAAACAGATTCTTTTGTGTTTGAAGGAAAAAAACCACAAAACCCAAAGAAAACAGAAAAATTAAACAGGTGTTATAACAGGGCTTTTACAGTAAACTTGAAAGGGCAGTTGACTGCCCATCAGTGCTGGAGTTAGCGGTGTGTTTTTAGTTTTAAACCCTGTAATTCCTTCATACTTCATTACAAACAAGTAAGCAATTAAGCATTTGAACATTAAGTTGTGGTGTATATTATATTGTAATTTTTTTTCTATATAGAGTGGAAATTTCTGGGTGGAATGTATTTGTTTAACTCTGGTTTCTGTAGATATTGAAAAAAAATCACAGTTTGGCATTACCAGAGTAATCCACTAAAATTAAAATAGTTAATGATCTTCTTTATTATCCCTATTTCTGTATCATGATCTTCATATTAACATATTTTAAACCACATATGCTTTTGGTTTAATACCTTTGATGTCTCTTTTGTTAGAAGTTCATCTTTATTTGTCTGAAAGGAATAATTTTAGATCTTCTAAAATGTTTTTATCTTTTAAATAAATTACTGTTTTTATTAGGGCTGCAGTGTAGACTTGTGTATTGTTTTTCAGGAGAGGAATTGAACTGAAATATTCAATGTTCTTAACATGGGTTCCATCAGTGACTGCTTCATAGTCTGGTGTTTCTCAAACACAGTGTACTCCTCAAGTAGTTTGGTCATCATTTTCCTCTGTAAAGTGTATATGGCAGAATTTTTTCTGGATCCCAGTGATTAAATATGTTTCTTGTTTCTTCAATCAAAATTGTGACTTAGTTAATGAACAATTTTAAGTTTATGTGTATTTTTTTCAAGTTAATCAAGTTTAATACATGTTTTGTAGTTGGGTCCTCTGGATATTCTCCCAGAGAAGATATTGGCTCAAGATGGAGACACGGGTATAAATGAAAAAGTACTTTACAGCATCAAACTAGGTAAGAGCCCTTGATTTCTTCTAGACATTCATAAAGTAATTTAAGATGTCTGTATTACTGAAGAGAGTGATAGGGAAGTAGAGTGTACAGTCAGATGTCTTAACTGCCTGCATCTTCACTACAGTGCTTCTCCGTAGGCTAAATCGGCTTAATTTCAGTCATTATAGCAGGATCCAACATGTTTAAAATGTTTAGATGTTCTTAACCTCACTCCAATAAACAATTCCTGATTCAAAATGTAAGTCAGCTTAGAGGCTTCCATTTAATCAGACTACTTCCAATCAGGACCATCTAGATCAGGAGCTTCTTCTCCTGAGAGAATTGCTAAAAGCTCATGAGATGCTTAATTGGAGACCTTTGAAGTGTGAGTAAATTTTCTAAGTATTGTTTTGAGGACAGAGTGTTTGAATAAAAGCCCTTTCTCTGGAATGTCTGTTCATCTTTGCTATGGGTAAGGAGATAACAGTCATAAGAAGGACAGATCAGACTTACTGTTCTGGTGCATTGTCATTAACCCACTGCAATCTGTTACTTTTCAGTGAAACCCCCAGACTACAGCAACAACTTTTTAATTGATGCAGACACTGGAGTGTTGGAATTAAAGACTGCAGTTGACAGAGAAGAAATTCCATATCTTGTTGTGGGCATTCAGGTAGTGATTTTTTTAGAGTTCAGTGTGTTAATACTGAGTCTCAATTTCATAAAACAATATGTGAATCTACATTGCAGTTAATAGTATTTCTCATAATAATGTTAAAGGGCAGTTGATACCAAGGCTCCATCCTAACACTTAAAATGCAAAATAAAGGAAAACTCCATTCATTGAATACATGATGTCATGGCATGTCCTTGTGTTAAGCTAGAATGGCTCATTGTTATCAGGGTGTGGGATTTACAGCTACATACTCTGTTTTCTAGGCAACTCAGCAAGACAACATTTTCAAGACAACTGATGCAGTAGTGCTGGTTACTATCGAAGATGTGAATGACAATAATCCAGTATTGTCACAACCAAGTTACAATGTCTCAGTTCTAGAAAATATCCCAAATGGGATGGAAGTTCTTCAAGTAACAGCTAGTGACAAAGATGAGGTAAAATGACAATGCCTTATGGTTGCTACAAATACTGCATTTCTGAGATACAATAGAAAATGCATTTGTGTTATACAGGTATAGCAAACAGTGCTATAGATTTATTTTTACTCACTACCTAAATGTGCTTAAGCAAAACAAACGATTTCGCTTCAAGGGGTAGAGTACTGCAGCCAAGCAATAAATTTTGGCTGTCTCTGAAACTTCTCTTTTTTGCATAAGGTCCCAAATACGAAAGTGCAGAAGTGCAAAATGGACACAAAGCTACAAGTCATCTTCAGCTACTCTTTATTTTTTGTTGGTTTTTTTTTTAATTTTTTTTTTACCTGTAACCTCAATTAAACTATAGAATAAGTCCTCTCCACCTGGAAAATAAGAAGAAACCATCCTAAGGGACTAGCTCAGTGATTGTCCTATTTAATAACAAATATCGTTACTGTTTGCAGGGAGGCTTCCAGGGAACATTCATTCTCACTCCAGCTGACAGTCCCTTCCAGCTAAGTCAAGCTGGGATCCTAACTGTGAGGAACTCCACGCAGTTGGATAGGGAGAGAATACCATCTATTCACCTACAGGTATTAAAAATAAGCTCACCCCTTTCCAAAGCAAGCCAAGACAAGCAGGTGATATCTGATCTGTCCTGGCAAGGGGCTGACTCTCTGATATGGATCAGCAGCTTATTTGAAGAATAAAATCCAGACTATCTGGAGGGAAATACCAACAGTGATGCAGTTTACTCAGCTTGTAATTGTCATTCATCCTTACTACTTACAGAATGTGCATTTGAACAAAGCAATAATTTTACTGCATCATTTTTCAAGGTCACTGCTAAAGATCATTTGTCACCTTACAATGAGACACACTCTACAATCAACATATTGTTGCTAGATGAAAATGACAACAACCCAACCTTTAGAGGCACGCCATATGAAAAAGATATTTTTATCAACATGACTGAAGGAATGACCATTCTCCAGGTACTAGAAGTACTAAGTAAAAATGACATTTTAATGAGTGGAATGTATGCATGAATCCTTGCTCAAGCTTGTGTAGTCATCCTATTGAATGGGGGATCTTTTTTGAACTCCTCTGTGTTGAGAAACAATCCACCCTTCATTTAAAAGCTTGGACCTGTTGATACTCCATAGTTGCAGTGTCCTGGATGCTCTAGTTGTAACTCCGTGAACTGCACAAGAATAAGCAATTCTGTGTTCCTTGATAACAGCACAAGGAACTAGAGTAATTTATTTTTTTTTCTCCAGGTTGCTGCTGATGATCCAGACGATGGTATAAATGGAGAGATAAGTTTTATCTTAGCTGGTGGCAATGAAGATGGATACTTTGAATTGGATACATCCACAGGACAAATCAGTTTAAAAAGAGTAATCCCATTAGGAGTCAACCAGCTTAAGAACTTTGTCTTGTGGGTAACAGCTATTGATGGTAAGACAGGATTTTTGTACAGGTCAACACAGCTATTCCTGGCCATGGGTGTTGGTTTTGTTTTGTTTGTGCTTGAAGGAATGCTATCAGAATAGGCTCCTAGAATTTATTTTAAAGATACCATATATTTTTATCTGTTCCGTAATAGTAGCAGTGAGGAATTAAAAAAAAAATAAATTAAAAAGTCAGTACCAGTGTGAAAGTATAGGGTTTTTTTAGGCAGAAGGTATTTTGTGCATCTGCTGGGAGAAGTTTTCTTTTGCTTGCAGGTGGGATGATTCCAAGAAGTTCATCAGCGCCAGTACAGATCTTTGCAGTTGGAGATTCCAGACCACAGTTTATTCAGAAAACATACAATGTGTCTGTGGAAGAAGAGCTAGTCAGTCCTGTTGAAGTAGCAAGAGTAAGAACAACTTTATTCTGTTACTCATAACACATGATAGGTATAAGAAAATCCTGTAGTTATGTGCTCTAAATGTCTATAACCCCCTAAGTTAGGGATAACTAGATGTTGCATTTTCTTTTCTGCATAGCAAGCTTCATGTACATTACATACTGACTACATCCCTCAAACGAAGCCTATCACCCATGAAGCCTATTCCTTCCATTGTAAATCTTTAGACAGAATCTGCTACCACGTAACATTAAAAAAACCCAAACAAATAAACAATCAAAACCTAAAAAAAACCAGACCCAAAACCACCACCACCAACATCAAAAAAAACCCAACCAAAAAACTCCAACAAAATAAACCCCACAACTGCTTGGGAAAGTAAACTTTCATGCTTAGCCCTTTGTTGACTTTGGACATTCTCCAAAGCCTGTGGTGTCCCAAAGGCAATGTTCACTCATCTGTTGGTGATAAATCTGAAACCCAGTGACACGATATAGCTAGGAAATGGAGACCTCCCATCAGAGAACTGTCATAAATGGATCTTCAAAGAAGGCTCCAGATCTTGTCCCTCATTTTGTTAAAAAAATGCTTGGACAAACAGGCCACCAGAATACACTGTGATAGCTCCTCCTTAGATGCAGTTCTGAAGACAGGTGGGAGGTCTGATACCAAAGCAGTGAGAAGATAATGTGTTTTAGTGTTTTGATTTATTGACTGCCTAAGTTAATTAATTTTTCACTTTTTTTTCTGTGCAAAGAAAGACAGAGCCAGAGGTTAAAGTGCAATCTATTGTTTTATTATGTATTTTATGTATTCCCATTTCTGTATTAGTGATGTTCCAATAAAAAGCAACCCTCTCCAGCTGTATTTTATGTGTATTGTGGCTTGATTTTTACTTCTTTTAGTGAATGAAATTAGTAAAATTAGTTTGGACATAGTTAAAACCATTATTCTTTTTTAGACAATGGTTTATTGAAATGAATTAATTTATGGATAATATGCTCTCTTACACAGGTAGAGTATGAGTCTTTAAATCCCCATATACCAGTTGTGTTTCAAGTCCTGACAGAATCTGCTCCATTTAACATCGATGTCGATGGAATCATCTCGACAACAGCCAAACTGGACTATGAATCCCAGAAAAATTACAAACTAAATATTTCCTTGTCAGATGGAAATGCTACTGACTACGCTACAGTGTTTATCCAAGTTACAGATGTCAATGACAACAGTCCTGTGTTTAGTCCAACCAGCACTACCATTAATGTTCTGGAGAATGTGCCAACTGGAACTAATATTACCCGTGTGTCAGCTACGGATGTGGATGAGGGCTTTAATGGATTAGTGGTTTATACTCTGAAAGGTGGAGAAGGAAAAATGGATATCGATACCTCAGGTTTAATTTTACTGGAAAAGGAATTGGACAGAGAAAAACAAGGTTTCTATAACTTAACAGTGATTGCCAGTGACCAAGGCCAACCCATGCTGTCTACAGCTCTCAATTTGACAGTCATCGTTGACGATGTGAATGACAACCCTCCTGTTTTCTCATCAAGTAGATATGAAGTGAGTGTCCCTGAAGATGAAGTGCTTGGAAAGGTGCTGCTAACAGTATCTGCTACCGATCTGGATGCTGGGGCCAATGCTCTTGTGAGGTACAGAATTGTTAGCCAGCAACCTCAAACCTCCTCACCGGTGTTTCTCGTCAATTTGACCACGGGCCAGCTCAGCCTGAGCCAGAAGCTGGATTACGACACCACAAAGCAGTTTGAAGTGGAAGTGGAGGCATCAGATGGAGGGCAGCCAAGTCTCAGCGCTAAAGCACTTGTTGTTGTGCACGTACTAGACGTCAACGATCACCCACCAGAATTTAATCAGGCAGCTTATGATGTATTTGTGCTTGAAAACCTACAAAAGGGTAGTCCAATCTACACATTCAGTGTGACTGACAAGGACGAGGTAGGTACCAAACTGATCGCATCCTGATAAATCAAAATGACATGTTTTTCTCTCCTAACCTGCAAAAAAGCACAGTAGTAGATGGGCAAGGGGAGATTTCTGAGTGGTTGGCATTAAGTACATTTTGTGTACTTCATCTTGCTTTCTATGGAGCCAGCAATAAAGTTTCCTTAACGATGGAAGTTAAGACATTGTACAAAATAGTTTACTGGCTGTATCGGACAAGCTTGGGAGAGTTTCTCTCCCTATTCATATGCAATCCAGGACAGAAAAAGCTGTTTGTTTCTGTGCACGTGCATATGAGATGAATTGTATGTATGTCACACCAGATAGAGCACAGATTTATTTTTTTTAAATTCTGTGTTATGGCTTATTATGTTAAAATAATAAAATCTGGTTTAATATTGCTTGGTAACTTGCTTCTACCTGAGAGTATTTGTTAGTGCATTTGTGTAGTGCAGTCAACCTGCCCTTCATATCAGCTCAGTCAGGGAGAAAGGTAATTTGTAAAGCTAATACAGTTTTTTCTTCTTTAATAAGAAATTATGCAATTTCACTCTGCTATGTAAAAGTTGTTTCTTTCTCCTCTTGTTTTATAAAGAAATTTCATATGTAACCATAGCACTGGGGAGCTGGTCTGGAGGAAGAGGTTTCTGATTTGCTATATTATTCTTGCTCATGTCAGTTTTAAAGAACCATAAGTGCTTCTCCCAGTTCAGACTCCACTGAACAGCGTGTTACTGCTCCTCACATCATGTGGATTGGGCCTAAAGAGCTTTAGGGAGGGAATGTGTAGGACCCAAATAGGGAAGTCCACAGGGGCTTCCACCTACCCCAGCTTTTGTTTGCCAAAGAAGTCTATTATTCCCATAGATTAGGGTGCAAGATTTCATTTGTTAAACCTTGCAAAGCTCTTGTACATTTGTAGTGAGAAGTCCTATAGAAAAATCAGGTATTAATATTAGTAAGATTATTACTTAACTTAAATATTCATCGTTTTAATCTTAAATAAACTATGTTTTCTTTCTAGGCTGGATTTTCTCAGGGACATTTTATTCATAACAGTACTGTGTTTACTGTGGATATCCCTGGAATACTTTCATTAAGGAATGACACAGAACTGGACAGGGAGACAACATCCGGATTCACTTTACAAGTATATTTGGGGACAGACTCTGCAGCTTTGGCTCATTTCTACTTAATTTCCTCAAACACTTTTTTATATCCTGATCTGATGGTTAAAATATCAATACAGTCAACTAAAATTCCATTTTTGTCTCTTACTTGGGCAGGTATGGGCAGTTGACGCTGAAATGAATGGGCTTAATTCAAGTGCCTTGTTCCACATCACTGTTCTGGATGTCAATGACAATAACCCTGAGTTTCAGATGCAGCCATACAGTTTTGAATTTCTGGAAGGAGATTATACGTTGGGTGCTCATGCTAGAGTTGGACGTGTGACTGCCACTGATTTGGATGAGGGAGAAAATGCACGAATTAGTTATTTCTTATCAGCTGAGGATGGAGATAATCCATATAGCATCCAACAGGTAAGGGCTTGGATATGCTGAAAACAATATTTAGCTGCTGCTTTTCATGAGGCTACTTGACATAGTAAGATACATCAGGTAAAAACAGAAGGTATAACCATTCTTACACACATCAAAACCAGCACATGCCCTGTAGTTTGGAAATGGAAGTTGATGTCCAAAAACCAAGACATACTGATCAAATGTTGCCTGGAATCTGAACTATATTTGTCCAAAGGAGAACAGAGGATTTCAATCCCTTACCACTTTTGAGAACTTGGTGTACAAGAGTTATCAAAATGATCTGTGCACTGAACTGTGTTGCCTTCTCTAGGATGGAACCATTTTGGTTCAAGGCCATGTAGACCGAGAAACTAAAGAGAAGTATGAGCTGCTGTTGGTGGCATCTGATAATGGAGTACCTCAAAGGCAGGTAATGGAGAGGAACACATTATTCTTTACTTGCAACTTCCTTTTATTCATAAATTTAAATGTCTGTGCATTTTTGAATCATGGCTTTTTCCTGTCACACGCCAGAATTTCACATATGTCAGCATTCAAGTATTAGATGTGAATGATAACCCTCCTCAGTTTACAAAAGCACAATACTCAGCCAGTGTACGTGTGGCAACAGCAAAAGAAGGATTGGCTGTACTGTCTGTGTCTGCTACTGACCTGGACGTTGGGGACAATTCTCTTATTTCATACAGGTAAATTTCTGTGAGGTTAAAAAGTATCTCTTGTTAAAGAATCAGAAGGGTATTTTTATTTCTCATGAAGTATTTTTATTGGCCATAAGAAGATCTGTTCATAAATACTTTACCAGTGCTATCATCAGTAATGATCTCCAAACCTAGGAAAAAGCACAGTCATTAATCTGTGTTTTAGAGCTTATCAAATCACAATTACGCCATAGAAAAGAGAATGCAATCAAATGACAAACTTGGCAAGAAGAGCTGAAAGCCAAGATTTGTTTGAATTTCTGAAATTTTGTATAACGCGTTGGAGTTTCTGAGTAGGAAATATCTGAGAATGTCTTTTCACACATCTTCTGTTCGCTGGGAGGAGATCAAGAAATACTAACTTTCATAATGCACTATGCATCAAAAAATTAATCAAGAAAGATTTTTTTTTGTATGCACCCTGTATCGTGGAAACTACCAGGATGCCTTGACATGAAAGGTATAGATTGAGAAGGATAGATGAGTGAGTCAGTAAACTGTGGGTGTTTAAAACCTACTGTCTTGAAAAATAACATTTTTAACTAGGAGATGGCATTTTACTTTAAACACATTACTACTTCTTGTGAGCAATCGAGTCATCTGTGAGAGTCTGCAGAACTCTAGGAAGGTCTGCAGTCTTCAGATGAATGTCACCTGGATCTCTTATATTGCTGAATATGCAGCTGAGTGTGCAGTACCTGCCTTCTATTCATGGGAAGATGGAAGGGTTGGGGTATAATGGAACCTGAAGGCATGAATGCTGTCTTTTTTTCACGATCGAAGACATACTTGGAAATAAAAAAGCCAATATAATTAGGCTACTGACATAGCAATTAAAACCCATTGCTTAGCCATTCTTTATAAATAGGGAAATACTGTCTGCTGAGTGCTTATTACAGAAGTATTAGTAAGTAGATGGTACTTCCAAGGTCATTGTTATACTGGTTTCTCTTTAACACAGCCTCATGAACCATTCTGATGATTTCCGTATAAATAACCACACTGGAGAAATCACCCTCAGCAGTAACTTGGACCATATCACAGCTGACACAATTGTTACACTAATAGTTATTGCTGCTGATCATGGAGTTCCTCAGCTTACATCAAATGGTAAATGATGCCTTTCCACCTTTTCTTTTTTCCCCTCACATAAATATAACCTTTGAAAACAATGAAATTTGAAATTAATCCCATTGCTGTCAAGTCAGAATGATTTAGGGCTAGAATCCATGTTACATTTCAGCAATGATATTTGCATTTTATCCCTTGATTTCCTCCCAGCAAATCATATTAGCAGTAGGCTTGGTTGAATAATTCTGGTTAGAAATACAATTTTGTATTTCTTGCAGTGGTGCTTATGGTAAAGAAACCAGGACTTCATAGTAGTAGCCACTCTACAGAGATGTATTAAAATAATATTGATATTTTGTGTTTCTCTTTCAATTTTTCTTTATTTTCTTAGAATTAGAAACATTTTAACAAGTTAGAAACTGGCAAATAACCCTCAAGTTTCTGCTCTTTCAAAAAAAATTCAGTCACATGGTCTTTTTGTAACTTTTTTTGTGTATTTTTAGGGGTTAGCTTGGATTTGAACAGGAGAAACAAATGATTTTCTTAAAATAGGAATGAGTGGCCATGACAGAATTTGCACTCATGTCATTTTATGTACACCCCTTCTGTTCTGTTACAAAGCAACTTAGTGTAAGATTTTTAAGGAGTGGAAAACACCTGCATAACCCACGAACTTCAAATTGGTGATCCTTGCTCTCTTATCATATCAAAACAACACTGCTGTGATCAGGGAGGTGGAGGTATTCTGGAATGTTAGTTAGGTATAAAAGGCATCATGCCTTATATGTTACATGTTAATCCTTATTAATACTGATCCTTCCTCTTTCCTACATTCTGGTTTTCTGTCATTTTCTACTAATTCCTCAAAAAGTTAGGGAAATAGAGCACAGATTGTGATTATTTTAGCAGCAACTTCACTATTTTAATTTGTTTTCTCTCGTTAGCCTCTGTTACTCTCTACTTGCTGGTAAATGACAGTAGCTTTGGACTGACTTTCGATAGCTCCAGCTATGAGTTCAGCATCGAAGAGGACGAACCAGCTGGGACTGCCGTTGGCTCTGTGAAGGCTCTGACTGGAAGCATAGCTGTACAAGTAGTGTACTCCCTGAAATCTCACAGTGACAAGTTCTCTGTTAGTGACCAAGGAGACATTGTGGCTCTGGCCAGTCTAGATCGAGAAGAACACGACCTATACAGCATTATTGTAGAAGCTGTTGATTCTGTGGTGCCACCCAATACAGCTGTTGCTTTGGTACAGTATACTGCATTTTAAAATGGTTTTTTTTTTTAGAAAGGAATATAAAATATTTAAACAACCCATAACCAGAGAAACTGATTAACACTGAAACTCATTCTGTGCATAGTTTTTTGGGTTTGTTTGTTTGTTTTTCTATAAGCTTCCATAGATTAAGATGAATCAAGATTCTCCTTTAGATACAGCTCAAATATATCACTCTTTTTTATTTTTCTTGTTTTTTTTTCCTTTTTTCTTTATTTTAAATACAGGTAACTGTGAGAGTAAATGATGTCAATGACAATCCTCCAGTTTTCTCACCATTGATTCAGACTAAACTGTCAGCTCCTGAGAATGCAGCTAACCTCGACCTGGGAGTATTTCCTGCTACTGATCTGGATATAGGAGTTAATGCACTTATAAGCTACTCTCTGCAAGATGATTTTGCTGGAAAGTTTCACATTAACAGTTCTACTGGCAATCTGATGACAAAAGAACCCTTAGACAGAGAGATGATGGACAGTTATGAATTGAAAATAATAGTAAGTTGACAAATGTGATGTAAATTCACAAAATTCTCAGCATAAAAAAGAGAAAATACTGAATCATCACAAGAAAAACAATCTCAGTGAATTCCATTGGAATTCATTACTGAGTTTTGACTATTATGTTTTGCACTCAGAGTTTTGTTTTCTGAGGTGTAAATTGGTATTAGCAAATAAATGACCCATGAACATTAGGCATTAAAGGTCGTAGTCACAAGATAGCTTTCTGTGAAATCTGCAAAGCATTCCTGAGTCCCTTTTAGACCATGCAGCTGCCATACTGTGGTATTGCTTTTACTGCTTTGCCAATCCATATTGTTTGTCCCTTTCCCTTATTTTTTTTATCTTCCAAAATATATAGTTAGACCTTTTTTAAATACCTGAAATGTAGATTTCCATGTTAAAAAATAAAAAAAGCAAAAGCATAAAGTTTCATCCACCATTCATGTAGGTATCTATTTATTCTAGCTGATTTAATTGATTTTTACTGCTATTGATCAGGTAAACTATTGTGCTACAAAGAAGTGTTCCAAAACTGGCCATCATGTACAAATATATTTTAAGGAGATCTTTACTGCTAACAGATAATTTAACTGGTCAAGGCACTTGTGGAACCTATTCAGGACAGCCAGGAAACATACTAACAATCGAACAGTGTCTTCTGAAAATTTTAGCATTAATAAAAGTAGGTATTTTTTAAGACTAATTGATAATTGTGCATATGGATCTATAGATCAGAACTTTTCTATGGCTGATGTTCATGCAATGTAAAACTGTGAATTTGCCACAGCCTCTCTGCTCCCACAACCTGCTTTGTAGACACCTCAGGCCCTCAAAATGCAGGGGATTTCCTTATTCTTTTAAATGCCACATCACAGATATGCATCTGTGTGCTGTGGGTTTGTGTTGATTAGTGCCACATCTGATCACGTGGCACATTTGACCTGGATCTAGGCTTGAGCTCTGCATTAATTGTTCATGAAACGAGGCAGAGCATGAGATATGATGAGGGTGCCAGCTGCACGAAGACGTGCAACACCTGATCAAGTACAGGGCTGAGGCAATGTCATTGGGCAATAACTAGTCCAGCAGAAAGGCTTCTGAGACAAAGTTTGACAATTTTTGGAACAAAATTGAACTGGTAAAATAAGCACTGCATTTAATGACAAGTTGTTTCTTCACAGGCCACTGATTCTGGCAAGCCCTCACTGTCTGCAACCTTGGTTCTAAGCATCACTGTGGAAGATGTGAATGACAACCCACCAGTGTTCCCCCAGAAATCATACTCCGTGACAGTAAAAGAGAATGAGCCTCCACACATGGTATGTGGCACTAAGAACAAATAGGCTGTTTTGCAGTTGTTTTCTTTACGTAAACTTGGAAGTGGTAGTAATCTATGATGACTGTGCACTGGTGAACATACTGATTTACTTTATGGAGTCTGTAAGATCCTGTGGCATGTTCATTGTGTGTAACAGTGGAGCACCTATCCCACTGACTCTTCCTAAAGCTCTCTTTGTGCTGCTCCCCCTTTCTCTCCTGTCCCTAGCAGTCATGCCACGGGTCTAGTTTTCAGAGGACCAACAGGCAACATGTTTTAAAGATGCTGTAGATGTGCACATATCCATCATCCCCCTGTTCTTAAGGTTTTCTGTCTTCTCCCAGTGTATCCATTTCTGGCTCCATATCTGCCTTGCAGATGTGAGCTAGATACCACCTAAGAGTCCATAACATCTGTCACCAGCCCTGCTATATGCTGTGTCAGTATTCTAGCCATGCAATTAATGGCCATATGAGGAAGTCAGTGAACACTATATAGTTAAATACCACTCTTGTGTGTGGGTTTTGCTACTCTCTTTGTTCTGCTATAAATTTGGTGGGTTTGGGTTTTTTTCATTGTTTTGTTTTGTTTTCTTATTTAGATTTTGAGTGCAGCAGCCACAGATGAAGATATAGGGTACAATGCCATTATTCATTACACTACAATTGGAGAGACTTCTTCATTTCATGTTGGAGAACTTTCTGGAAATATCTCAACTCTTCAACCTCTGGACTACGAAAGTCGTTCCCAGTATACATTTATTCTGAAAGCTTTCAATCCTGGAGAGCCCTATCTCCAGAACACAGCAAACATTACAGGTAGCTCTAATTTACCACAGCAAGTTTACTTAGGGAATATTTCAGCATGTGTAATTATAAAGCATCAAGACAGCCTTCAGTTGTAATACATTCTGCTAAAGTAAATTCTTGGAAATTATGATGTGACCTTTTGACTATAGACAGATGAAATTTTTCTCAGAAACTGTTTGGCTCATCAAAAATGAAGATTTTTCACACAAACTGATGTTACTTACTTCGATGTAGTCACAAATTTTTCTATGGCATTTTTTGAGTACGTATTGACATTTTGATTGGAAGGTTTCCAAAAACATACATCAGTTCTTTTTCTGCTTGTTTACAGAAAACCAGCTTTTAGGGTGGTAAAAAAATGTTGACAATAATTTTTAGTCTTGTTAAAATAAAAGTATTTGATTGCTGATTTTTTTTCCCTTAAAATACATACATATTTTTTTCCCCAACACAACATAAAATATTTCTGTGAAGTTGGTATCCCAGTTTTTGTCCAGCCCTACTTTTGATCATTATGCCTGGAAGTATTGGTTTATTTATTGTTTCTTGTTCTGTGTTATTTATGTTACCGTATGGCCAACTTTACTAATTGTGGACCATGACCCTCTTGTGCCAGGTCATATGCAAATAATAAAACCAAGCTATCCTGTCTCACAATGCTGGCAACCTAAGCCAAAGACTAGAGAAACCAGATGAATATGGACACAGAAGGGAGCCCATTAAAGCAATAAGATGATATTATTCATGACAGATAGTAGTGAGAGCATGCTGGTCAGAAGTGCAGCCATTGTGGGAAACTATTGCTTAAGCAGTAAATAATTTAATCCACAAAGGCAAGTGTTCTGAAATGCAGAAAACAAGGTTGCCATCTGGTTTAAATCCGAAGAGCTCCAACTCAGTTCAGAGGAACTGTGATGGTTTCTATTAGCTGAAGAAATAGCTTGTAACCATTTAGATGAAACTCATGTTTACACTCAGACGTGGGCTTTCTTCTCTTAGTTACCGTGGAAGATGTTAATGAAGAAGGACCCGTATTTGACCAGCCCTCATATTACCAGATCCTTGTAGACAATGCTACAGCTGGCACACTGGTACTGGATATCAATGCAAGAGATGAAGGCAAGGGTTATGATGAAGGCATTTTCTACAATATTTCAGGTATGTTAGAAAAAAAATCTCATGGGCATTTATTACTGGGGTACTTTCATACTGCTAAACTAAGCTACATGACACAAGAATGAGAGATGATTGTCATAAATTGAAGTGGCAGGTTCTGACTGGATATAAGGGGGGGGGAAGCCCTTTGTGAGGATAACTGGAGCAGATTGCCCAGAGAGGCTATCCTTGGAAGTTTTTAACACCTGGTGGGTCAAATCCTTGAGCAACCTGCTCTAAATTAATTCATGACCCTGCTTTGAGCGAGAGGTTGGACTAGAGGCCTCACAAGGGCCCTTCCAGCCCAAATGATTTTGTGATGCAGATGCAGAATCAAGAGAGGCCAAGTATCTTGCTCCAAATCACATATACAGATTAGGATTTCAACTCGTGTCTTTTAAATCCTGGGCATACAATTCAGTCACTTGTCTCTGCTTGCTCCCTTGAACATCTCCAACACTTATTTTGTCTTTTCAGGTGGAAACTCAGATGGCCTCTTTCATCTTTCCAGTACCACAGGAGAACTCACGTTAACAAGAGACTTATCCAAACAGGCTGTTCCTGTGTACTACTCCTTGATGGTCACTGCTACGGATTCGGGTCAGCCACCTCTTTCAACTTCTGTAAAGGTACTAAAATTTTTACCTTGGTGTCCACTTGCACAGTTTATTCCCCAGATTGTTTTATTCCAAACTGAGTGAAATCAGAAAATGGGTATTAGTGAGGCAAAACTATGCAAACTGGGAATCAGAATGTCAGAGTCTTGCTTCAGTTTCAGGAAGAGAATACAAGACAATAACATTTACAAAGTTCTGCTGCTACAGGAATTGCTGGCACATCACCCATCATTGTTTTGATTATTCCATTTCAGAAAAGAAAAACAGAAGCTCTAGACTGTGAGGGAGAAAGGTGAGAGGAGTGGAGACTTCTGTGCAAGGTCAAAGAGTGGGATAGTCAGAGGGGATGTAATGGAAGTATGCGATATAATAAGCAGGAGACAGCAAATAAGGTGTTTCTGTTTGTTTTCATATAATACAAGAAAATATAAATCCTAACTGGCTTTGCTGCCCTTCTCTGGACACGCTCCAGCACCTCAATGTCTTTTTTGAAGTGAGGTGCCCAATCAGGTCAGGTTACTGGCATTTTTCACCAACCTTTGCTGCCTTCGAGGCACTAATGTGTCAAACTCAGCATGCAGCAATCATAGGCTTTTTCTTACGGACAAAGTTCTGGACTTCTGCTCTTGCCTACCTGTATAGAAAAGTCTTCTAAACCTGAAAACGTAACCCCTGTGGTCATCTCATTTCTCTGCAGGTGTCATTGACGATAGCTCCCACCAGCATCTCATTCCCTGTGTTCTCTGAAGCAGCCTACCAGCCTGCCCCTCTGAGTGAGAAGACGCTGCCAGACACATTTGTTGTGCAGACCAGTGTGCTGTATAAGTCCCCTGTGATATACAGTATTGTCTCTGGAGATGGGAATGGTAAGCTCTTTATGTGCAATAACAAGGAAGAGGGTGTGTTCCACACTAGTGCTGCAGAGGACTTAGCTTTTGGGTTGTTTCTTCTCTTCCTCCTTTTGCTTTTATCTCAGTCCTACAGCCATTAATGCTGGATGTGTATCAACCAGATGTAGAAACGTGATATGGATCCGGTGTGGGCACACAATTGAATTTCTGTCAGATTAGCTAGAGCCACATGATACAGAGCTGGCTGCACCAGCTGTATGCTTTATGTCTGCGACAGGAAGATCAGGTGGTACCTGGTTAGGCATAAAGTTACGGTGACTGTAGAAAGAATATCTAATTAGGCATAAATACTGCTGGTAGAAAAACTAACCTGGCAACACTGTCTTGACAAATGTGAATGCATAGAGTAAGTTTACATGGGATCAACTGGATCAGTGCTTTGTCATGTGTCTTTTTTTACCAAGCTGCTTTTATTGTATCATCAAACAGCCACTTTAGATTTCTTTTTTGTAAAAAAAATAATAATATTTGTATGAAGTTTTAGTCTCCTTGAAGTTATTTGTGGTCATCTTCAGTAAGAACAGGAATTCATAGGAAATAAAACAATTTCTGGCTGAAACAGGGAGAAATAAACTCTGACTATTTCTGAAGAAGGTAAAGATGATCTGACTGGAGAGTGGTGGAGTGAACTTCTCCGCTTGGATTCCCACCTGACCTTTTGAATTATCTGGTTTTGTTAATTACGGCCCTGGGTACATCTGACAGTCTCATAAATCCATGTTGAATTTTATTTTGTTCTTTGGAGAATACTGTAACATGCAATATTCATATACATAACGTATAGCTTGCATTGAAGGGTTCATACCTTCAGTTATAACTAATAAAATAATAAACAGAATAATTTGTTGGTTTTTGTTTTTATAACAGGGTATTTCGATATCAGTTCATCCACTGGTGTTGTAAGAACAAGAAAAAAATTAAAACTGGAAGATTTTCCAATCATTTTCATTGTGCGAGCAACAGATTCATCTGATGCTAACATATTTAATGAAGTTTCTGTGAATGTGGAAGTTATTGATGAAAATGATTTCCCTCCGTATTTCCCATCCTCTCTAGTGGAAAAAGGATTGGAAGAGGTAAGAAAATGTCATCCAAAGGGAATCACAAAAATAAACCCTCCAAATAATAATAATAAAAAGAATTTCTGGTGAGTATACAAGTAAACATCCTGGAACTGGATGGGCTTACCCCTTTCACACAATTCAAGAAATTGCAGCTATCCAGAGCCTCTGACAGCCTCAATCTGTTCTTCACCCACAGAATTTACCTGCCACTCAGATTGTCCAGCTGGAAGCTCAGGATAATGATACAGGTAGAAATGGTTTCCTAACATACGGCATTCTCAATAGAGACAGACTGAAATTCAGGATAGATGAAGCAACGGGAATTCTTTATTCCATGGACTCCTTTGATTATGAAGAGGAACCTAGAGAGTATCAGGTTTGCTTTAGATTTCTTAATATTTTTCTTTTTGCTATTCAGAACTCTTTATCTTTCCCTTGGATAACAGGTGACACTTTTGTTTTTGTGTAGCTTGACACTGCTTGAACATTTTATGCATTGTTTTAGAATATGAGCATCTCAAGATGTGATTCATTATTAAAGCAAGACACAGCCTTTAGACTGTAATGAAATTCAAGCAAGGCTCATGGTTCGCCTGTCCTACAGACTTTCAAACACATCAGCACATGAATTACTAACTATAAAATGACAGCTCATTTATTCAGTATTTGTTTGCTTGACTGTGGACTGGACTGAGATCTTGCAGATAAGATTCTCGGTTAATCTTTATTGTTGCTGCCACTACTGGATATTTTTTATGATGTTATTTGGAATTAAGCAAAAATATTGATAGTTTTGTTGGTTCTATATAGAAAGACTTTTTTATTGACCGAATGCTCCTTAAGTTTCAATAATCCTTTCGAGGTGAACTCAGAATTTGAGTTTACATTTCTAAGAATACTTCCAAGTTTAAAATTCACCCAGATTTTTTAATCCATATGCAAGTAGCTATTTATATGATTTCTTATTACCAATAACTGTGCAACTTACAGGTTGTGATATATGCTGAAGATGATGGAATCCCTGAGAAGAAAAGAGGTTACTGCACAGTTGTCATAAAGATCATTGATGTTAATGACTGGCCACCTGTCTTTGACCCAGTGACTGAATTCAATGTAAATGAAAATGTGCCTGTGGGATTCATAGTTGGAAAAATCACAGCAACGGACAGAGACACAGGAGACAATGCCTTTGTTCTATATAGCCTTACAGGTAACAAGGAATTCTTTCACTGCACTGGAACAACTGTCACATTGTTATCTATAATCTTATGAGCATAAATAGCATTTTGTGTGTTATCTCCTAATCCCCTTCCACACAAACCAAGAAGGTTTCATTTCATCTGCTTTGGTATTTTACTTATTTTTGCTTATATAGCTTTCAAACTGATTGAGTAGGAACTTCTTTTGCAGAAACTACAAATTGTTGTGCTTTTAATCATGCTCTTAGTTCTGTTAAAATCCAGCTTTTAAAAATATCTTTAGCCATTTGACTGCTGTAGCTGCAATCAGCAGAAATAATTTTGAGGGAAAAAATGCCCATAACTTTCTTAAATGGGGAATAAGGGTCTAGGGCCTAATTCAGCCTTGCCTTGTAGAACCCACTGTGCCTGTGACAGGTATTAAATGCTGCTAATTTAAGCTTCTCCTCAGCCTGGGGACTGTGAGCATTTCACAGCTATTAGGAGTAGATGTAAATGGTATCACAAGTGTGCCAGGGACCTGACTGACTATCAAGGGCTGCTGGAGAACTGTCTTCTTTACCCTTGTGCTGGACACCTTTACTTCTGCAGCAGAAATGCCACAACAGACAGCAGGTCACCTACTCTGCTACCTCAGATCTCTGCCCAGGCTTTTAATAAAATGTGCCTTCAATTTCATTTTACGTTAATGTGCCAGCTTTGCACTGCAGTGACTGAGAGCTCTGATTGATGCTTCCTGTCACGTTTAACTATGGTAGCTGATGGCATTGCAGTTGGGAAGGGTGCCCTTTTTGCCACTGCCCCTAAATCAGACAGAGATGGAGATTCAGAACCCCCTGAACCAAAGCCTGCAGGAGCTGAAATACTTGGGTTTGTTGTGTGGATGATGTGTATGCAGTTTGTTTTTAGAGTCTTTTATTTTCAATGTGCATACAGACTTTGAGGTGGCTTTGGACCAGGGTGGCCAAAACCAGTAAAAGTCACTGCCAGGTCTTTTGGCAGTCAAATCAGTTTCTCTTTAGATCTGTGTGCCACTCAGTCCACCTTCATTAGAGACAGAATAAATTCAGTGATGTCTTCTCTTAGACATCTTGGCAGAAGCACTGTCTTTTTACAGTGCTTCATGACTTGCAACCAGCAAACATGAGACTGAGCATACAGAAGGTCAGAGAAGTAAAAGTGCCTGGGAACACCTCTAATCTCCTCTGAGATTTGCACAGGCTCAGAGGAACTTGCTTCCAGAGATTCACCCCAGAACTCCAATGTGCTGTCCATCATTGTTTGCGTGTCTCAAGCACTATTATTACTTTTTGAGTGGGACAGAGGTATCTGCAAAACTTGTGAACCTGTCCTGTTGGCTCAAATTTCAAATGCTCACTGACTCAAAATACTTTGTTTTTCTTCCACATTATGTAGACAATATTAAAAAAATATTTTTAATGAGCTCAAGACGCAGGTAAATATATAATTTAAGAGTGTAGTTAATGATGTGCTTCTAAGATGTATTCATTCTTCTTTAAATGTATCTCAGGTGGTGGAGGAAATGTATTTGAAATAGATGAAATACATGGCAACATAAAGATAAAGAACTCTCCAGACTATGAAGTCATGAATAAATACAACCTTACAGTGAATGCAGTCAACAATAAATCTGCCCCTTTTTATCAGGTAAAGGATCATTATTGTAATGAATGAACAGTGACTCTTCTATTCGGAGTGGATTTTGAACTAGTGTCAGGGAGATCTACCAGACATTTATTGTGTAGAATAAATTAGTCGCCTAATCATGTTTAGGGTTGGACTTTTGCGACCTTTGTCCATACTGGGTAGTATTACACTCCATAATTAGTTGAAATACTTCATAATCATGTATGGTGGTTTGACCCTGGATTGTTTGCAGGCTAACATGTGCTGGTGAACTGGAATTCTTGCCTGCTGCTCTTAGTACTGTAAGTGCCATGATAAATTTTCATGGGAGAAAAAGTAATTTTCAGCAAATTGTTCTAGATCTGCTGTATTTCTGGTATCTGAAAAGGTATTACACACCTATTTAACAGAACCAGAAGATGTTTGGTTCCTTTATTGCACCTAGCAGCAGCAGCAGGACATGTTTGCCTCCTAAACACATCCTGTCCTTACTCATTCAGGCACCTTTCAAGAAGCAGAATTCTACTGCAGCATTGAATTCCTGCCTCTCTTGTATTAAAATCCTGTAGTGATCTCTGATGTTGAGTTCACAAAATTAAACCTAACACAATGTTTTACTACAGCATTTTCAAAGTCTAGTTTATACCCTTTGTTGCATGTGCAAACAACAAAATAATATCGCTAAATAAGACATTCTAAATATTCCAAAATGCATGTAACCATTTTGTTTTCCAGGCAACTACTCATGTCACTGTTGTAGTGATTGATGTGAATGATAATGCTCCAGTATTTGCTGAGAATTCCTATTCCGCTTCCGTAAACATGGTTAATCCTGTAGGTGCTCATGTCATAACCGTGAGTGCTACCGACAGAGATCAGGTAACGACTCCTGTTTGATTTTGACACTGCTGTAAGCTGCAGCCTAAATAGATTTTTGTGTGTTCTCTAGGCATGAAATACCAAATGTAGCAGAAAGTGAATTCCCATTGACTAACAGCACTGGGAATTGGAAATTAGGACCTCTGATGTTTCTGCCTTGACGCTGATGTGCTCCCTGTCTTTGTTTCCTCAGCTTTATTTGCCTTAATTTTTCCCCTTGTTATGTAGAGCTGTACTGGTCTTTCAGAAGTATACAAGGACTTAAGCAATTTAGTGCCTGTGAAGTTACTTGAACTTCTGAAGTAGAAGCCTCTGAAGTGTTGTGCCCCAGCTAGTTCTCTCTGTCTGCATTTTTTAAAGTAATTTTGTTTGATATATCTGTACTGCACCCGAGTAGTACACAGGCATTGGCAGAGATATCCAGTGTTCAACCAGATCACCATGACAACATCACTACTAAATATATAATTTAAAAGATGAAATATCTAGAAGTGACAACACAATAGGTGTAGCAGTTGCCTTCCCATTTCTTCACACGTAACTTTGGTTACAATGCCTGCAGCTGTGGTATATGGCTGCAAATAATCTAATGGCCCACTTTTTATCATCCTTCTCAATGATTTTATAGGAAAAGTGAAATTGCTTGTGAAAGCTGCTGGCCTTTGTGAGATCTGCATTGAGACCTTAATGAAACTCATCCTTCAGATAGCACGCCTGGTCCTCTGCCGTGCAGAGTGGCACTCACCCTCCCTGGGCCACCCCTTCAGGATTTGGGGGCACAGTCCTTCACTGAAAATATTACTTTGTCCTTATTCCTCCTTGTTCCTGAAATAATTTTAAGTCCACAGATAACTCAGTGACAACAGATGTTCGTGGTAGAGTTTGATCCTTATCCTCATAGCGGTGGGGAGGCTGTGCTTCTCCTCAAGCTGTGAAAAGGATCCAAGAGACTTTGCCTTATTCTCACTGATCACACCTTTAAGTGACTCTCTCTCACTCCTCTGATTGTCGCCCTCTACATGTGTCCTTACTTTCGTTAGAGATCTTTTTTTTCCACATTTTCACTATGTAACTGGCCAACTGCTTGTGAATTTTCTTTTGCTTTGTGTTATCAGCACCCAACCTACTACCACAGCTAACCCCCAACTTTCATCCTTGAATAAATTCATCATTCTTGAAATAAATTCACTAGAGACATTTAGACATTGTCAAATCTCATTTCAGTGCTTGCCTTACCCTTCAAAATGTACTCCCAGCACATGTAGCTTTCTTTAGTATTGACATGGGAATTTTTTTGTATGTTGGAACATCAAAATTCACTTGGGGGCTCTGCCCAGTGGCCCTTTCACCTGCTGCTGATGTTGTGTTACAGCTCAAGCACAAAGTAGCTCTGAGCCTGGTTCTCTCTAGTTATTTAAAATGCTTCTGGCATTCTGTCCACTTAAGCATGGAAATATTGAGATTCCAGTGAGTCTGTGCTATGGGATTTGGGACACTGAAATAATGTGGATCTGCAAGCAATAGTTACATGAAGTTGTGTTCTATTCATGGCAGGGGCAAAATGGCCTTATTGAGTACTACATCCTCCCTGATCGAAACGTCAGCCAGTTCTTCCTGATAGAAAATATGAATGAGGGAAAAATAATTACAACTGGAAACCTGTCTAGATCTGGAGAGATCCATTTAACAGTGATGGCTAAGGACAAAGGCTTTCCGTCTTTAAATGACACTGCTACAGTTACTCTTGATGTGTTTGACAACCGTCCATTTGTTCCTCAGTTTCATGAGAACAGAATCAGGTGAGGCTTTCATATTCATTCATATAACTGGTACGGTCTCTCCAGGTAGTGGAAAACAAAGAAGTTGAAATTTGAAGCTAATTTTCATATTCCTCCATGCAGAAGAAAGGACATCAGGGGTTTTTTTAAACAAAAAGTCCAGGAAATTCTGCTATGCTGTTGGTTTTGTGAACGTGATGCAAGGCATAGCCTTTTATTTCTTTATCATGTAGCTTGTATAAGGCAGACTCTTTGTCCCTTTCCTCTTGCACACTGATAAAACATTCTTCTTTAGCCTGTACCCAAGGATAAATGAATGTCTGGCTAGAAAAGTAGGGCTTGCACTGCACTCTGAATGCCAGCGAGCTCTAGCAAACAACTAGAGGGGAGGGGACAGGATTTTCCACAGAGAATTTGCTCTTGAAGAGTTAAATTTCAAAGCCTGCCAGCGCAACAGCTGCTGGGAAAGTTAACATTCTGATTTCTCATTTATTTTCTATATTAGCATTTCCGTTTCGGAAAACACGGGAGTGGATCATTTCATTTACACTTTTGCTGTGGTTGAAACTTCAGGAAAACAGATTTATTATACAGTTGTATCTGGCAATGAAAAAGGTGAGTTAAAATAGCTAAGATAACAGAACAACCTGTCTTTTGTGTGGCAGATGTTGCTGTATATAAATAAGAAGATGGAGAGCAAGGACTAAGACTTGTGCCATTTTGTTAAAAAACAAAAGCACACAAAGAGCTTATTGCAGAGCTCTTCACCATGGACTTTGCTAATCTTCTTTGGCTGAAGAGGTGGTGATAACTTGCCAGAAAATGGGTTCCTGTAATCTTAAGTAAGGATGATTTGCAGGCTGAGGGAGCCAAAATAGAAGCTGTTGTTAGCAAGAACTTCCTCCCTGCCAACCACTTTTAGTCTATCATTTCCTTGCACTTGCACCCGTGTTAGGGCATCTGGCCTCCTTCAGCTTTTGCAGCTGTGATGCAACTCCATTTGCACACAAAAAAAGGAAATAATTAGAAAGTGACAGAAAACTTGGAAATCAGTGAAAAGGACAACAAGAGGCTCCAATTGTGTTTTGCAAGTATGTTGCTCCTTTACAGCCTGCTTTATCTGGGATAGGATCCCAGCTGTGATGCCTTTGTTATTCAGCCAGTGGCATTGTTGCATCTTACCTTCTTGAGTGCCCAGGGAAACATCCTAAGGGCAACTAAGGCAAAAGAGGCAGGAGGGGTACAAGTGAAATGGTAGCTGTAACTATGAGGGTGTATGTTTTTCCTTTCAGGTCATTTTAGATTGGATCTGAAAAGTGGTCAGCTGAGAACAGCAGTTAATTTGGACTACGAGGAAGTTTCTCAGTATGTGCTTTTACTTGAAGCAAAAGAAAATCTCCCATCTGTCGCAGAAGTCCAGTGCTCAGGTAACTTTTTTGCTTTGAAGGACATTCCAACTTGAATGAGGGGCAAGGAACACATTTTCTGTATTTGCAGCCCAATATAGGAAACATGATTCTCTTTAACTGAGAAGTCTGCTGTGAAAGATGAAAAGCTGAATGTCGAGGTTGTGCAGAGAGAAGCCAGCAGCCTTCCTCCAAGGGTGCAAACCCTCATAGGGCCCTGCTGTGGTCTCAGAAAATTATATAATAGCTGGGCATTGGGCTCCTCAGCAGGAGCTGGAGGAACCTGCCTGCCCTTTGCCTGGTACAGCTGGAGAGGGCTTGCACAGGGGCAGTGCTGTCACCCTTTGCTGTGAGCTGCCTGCTCCCACTGAAGCCCCAGGAGGAGGGAGATAGAGCCCCTCTGGGCACATCCCTGCTGCCTGCGTTCCCCTTCTTCTCCCTCTTCCTCACGTACAGCAGAGCCACTGCTGCAAAGCCACAGCCTGACGCAGCCTTTGAAAGTTGTGCTTTGCTGTTTGTCCTTGCAGTTAACTTGTGTTTGTTTAACAGGCCTGTTTGCCCCAAATGTGGCAATGCTGACAATCTCAGTGCAGGATGTAAATGAAGAGCCAACATTTTTGAAGAATGCCTACTCTGCTCGGATACCCAACTCTGTCCCGTACAAGTACCCGGTTGTTACAGTTCAGGTAGAGCATCTTTCTGTGCTCCTCACCGGGACACAGATCTCCTGAAAGATTTGGATTTCTTCCACAGTTAAACCAGGTTAAAGGAGCTGTGAACCTGCTCTTGAAAGCTTGAGACAGATTCTGCCCATCATCCAAGTGTAACATAATGCTGGTGAAGGATGGGCTGTTGAGGGAACTGGCCCATACCTGTCCTATCAGTGGCCTGTCAGAAAGGCTGTATGGTCTGTTCTGGCTCACACTGCTGTTACGGGTTACACCCTGCACAGACAGAGCTCTCTCTTTGGCACCATTAACCTCTTATCTGTCAGACCCAAAAGGGAAATGGATTACAAAATGGAGCAGTTCTCATCTTTGTCCAAGTCTGGTGTTATCCCTCAGTTCTAGCCTGCTCCTTTTATGCTTGCAGATGTAGAACCCTCCAGACTTTATGGTAAATTTATTTTTCCTTTTATACCCTCTGATTGTGATAGTTCATGCTCTGCTTTGTTTAGTGCAGAGAGAAAAATATGACAGCACCATTCTAGAATACTCCAGTCTTACAAATAGAGACTGCAGAGTTTAATTGAAGAGGCATGTGCAACCCAAAAGCCACAAGCTGAGTTTCACAAATCACCTTTTTTTTAAACCCAGGCCACAGATCCAGATTCAGGAGACAACGGACTTCTGCTCTACAGCTTAGTGAATAATCAAACAAGTGAATTTGACATAGATGAAAATACAGGGCAGATTTTTACAGTTTCTGTAGCAGGCAAGGCTGGAACATTTTACCTGGAAGTCCAAGCTGCAGACCAAGGCACAAGAAGACTCACAGCCCAGACAACAGTCAACGTAAGAAAGATTGCTATTTAATAGTCCTGATTTGCTTCTATGTCAAAACTCTGTGTACAGGAGGTTTGGTAATGACAAAATAAAATTACTGAACACCTTACAATGAGACTGTCAGATACAGCAGTATTTGCTGTGTACTTTCAGGCCAGAATTACGAGACTGCCAGTTCCATTGACACATAAAAATATGTTGGCATGAAGACTGACTTCTAGAGGACAATTATATCAGAGGGCTTTTTAGTGGTGTCCTTTTTTTGAAAGTCAGTCTAAGAGAGGTACAAATGCTTTAGAAAACCTTACGTGCAATTTCTTTATTAGGTAATCATTGATTCCAGTTCCAGTAACAACGTCGTGGTGGTGGTGCTTAATCAGAAGATCAATGTTGTTGAAAGAAACATTGCTGAAGTAAAAAGGTATTTTTGAAACCGTGAAGCTTATTCTGATGTAATATCTAAGGACAAATTTACAGTCTTTTTGAAACAGGGGTCTGACAGCCTACAGGGGAGGTGATACAGCCAGTGCCCATAGTTCAGAATAGTTTGAGGGAATTCATGGAAGTACACCAGGTTTTACCTGGTAAGGCTTTGCCCTGAGCTGATGCCTGTCAGAGGTTGTTGGACTAGGCAATTCCAAGAGATCTCTTCCTACCTCAATGTTTCTGTGATTTTTAGCAGCCTAGGATAAAGTTTTTCATGGATAGTTGGCCCAAGATACAAATGTGAAGACAGACAGGATAGAAGCCACAAACCAACCCCACCATTGCTACAGATGAAAAATCCCCCTTCTGGCACAGCAGCAGAGCTTCTCGAGGAGACAGCCCAATGGTGTGAGGAGATTAGCTAGTGACATGTGGATGGCCACACTACAATTAAAAACATATTTGGGCCTTTTTGGCATGTTAATGAAGACACATTAATGAAGACACAAGATCTTTTGTTTGATTATATATAAACATATATTTACATTGGAAATATTGGGTCCTGTGCTTTTGAGGGCAAATCACTTTGAAGGCCGGAAAAATGATTTTGTGATGTTGACACTATTATGGCAACAGTTTCTTGTTGGTAAAAATTCAATGGAAACTCTAGAGCTGCTCCATCACTTTCTTCGAAGCAGCTGATACCGACTGCTGTCGGAATGATGGATTAACTGGGCCAAAATCTCTCAGTGAGGAAGGGAGGAGAAAACAGTGAGGATTATGAGACTGAATTTCCCTCCTCCCCACCTTTATTGTTTATAATCTTCTATAGGTATCACTGCCTGTATTTATGAAAAATCATATCAAGCATGAAATGAGCCATACGTCGCTTTGAAAAGCATGGCTAAATAGATGGTATACTATGCAATATTGGTTATGAAATCAAGGTATAAGGCTAACCCTTCCTTGCTGTAATTAACTGTTCAGTTATGCTAATGGCACCTAAGAATTTTCAGGCTACTTACAAAAGTTATATGGTATCTGCTCATGAAAAGCATCATTGCTTACCAATCAGAGACAAGGACTGGATTTTTTTTCCTCTGCTACTCAATCACTCAACGATATTAGGCAGATTGCTTAATTCCTTTGCTGATGATAATCCTGCATTTTCACATGCTCGAGATTAAAATACTGAATATCTGTGAAGTGTTGTATTAAATACTACTTTTCTATCATTTAATTTCCAGAGTAAAAGAATTTGTCATTGCCCAGTTAATTTAAAATGCTTTCTTACTTTGGTGGCAGGGTCCTGGAAGAAAAACTTGAATGGAATGTATACATTGTTGAAGTTTATTCCACTGAGTCTGAAAGAAAATCAAGAAGCAGCACCGATGTGACCTATGTAAAAATTACTGCTTTTGATGAGGCAAACCAAGAAGTACCTGCAGAAGATGTAAAAAGGTCTGTACAGCACAGTTTGTCTTCTGGGTGTCAGAGCTATGCAGCTAGATGTTGTTTCCCTTAAAATTATTGATGTCTTGGATTGGACAGGTTTAGATCAAGTAACAGTTTGTCTGAGACTTATCTCAAAGCTTAAATGGAATTGTTAGGATTCAGAAAGCTTTCATTACTTATTGAAAGGTCATTTTCAGAGTTTGTCAAAAACATGAATAAAGCTGCTTAATTGTGCAAAATACATTTAAAAATCAGTTTTAAGAAAACCTGAAGCATGAGGAATTGTATCATTAAAATAGGTATGGACTTCAGAATTGCAGAATGTTGATGTCTTGGTTTTATACAGTTAGGGCGAACTGTTCTAAGACATTAATTTATTGCTTACTTCTCCCCAAAGGGAGAAAATAAACAAAGCACACGGCTATGAGGTTTCTAAAAATCTAATCATACAAATTTAATAAAACAGGGAAAAAGGGAACAGGTACAAGGGAATTGGAGGGAAAAAGGATAAATATATTTACAGAATCCCGAAACCAGGAGTAAAGTAAAGGCTTGCATCTTAGTGTATTTCACATTTGTTTCATAACATGACAGTGGTATGAATGAATGTGCATCCTCATAAACATTCTATGAAGGGCAGCTGCTATTTAGACTTCTAGACTCAGCACCTCTCTTAAACTAGTTGTTGTTTGTGGCCAGTATTACTAATGGATTCTGTGGTCACAGGAAGCAATCTGCATGGATGAGCCTTTTCCTCTGAGGAAAGCACTGTTGGTATCTGTAAGACTACATGGTTTGCCTTGATGTGGATTTAGAGGTCACCAACCTCTCAAGTTCGATTTTTCCAAACTTTGCAGCATTTTAGTTCAAAAGCACCAGGGCTGGTTACTAGAAAACAGTTTTTCCCAAAGGAAAGACACGACAAGTCCTAATCTTTGGAGCAGGTCTTGGTGAACCAGGAAGTGGTGGTGTTATCTTCACTACTCTTCAAGCCAAAGTGAAGGTCTGATAAACCATCAGCATTTTACCCTTCTGTCTTCAGAAAACTTTGGGAGCAGAAGAGTAACATTGAGAGAGAACTGGAGAAAATATTTTCAACCCCTGTTAGTGCTGCTGTAGAAGAGGCTCCTTCAGACCCAGCAACTCCTGAACTCGTTGCAACAATTGTCCTCAGTGTGCTGCTAGCCTGCACCCTCATAGCCTTACTGGTATACGTACTCTTCACTGTAAAAAGGAAAAGGTACAAATATTTTTACTTTAACAACGTAATTTAGACTTGCAACTAGTAAGTATTTTTCCAGTTGACATTTAAAGTAACCTCATCTGATAAATTACTGGTATTTGCATGGAGTATTGCCCAAGGTTAGCTATAAATCAGAATGCCTGGAGTTGTACTGTCGCAATCGGACACGCTATGTGTAACTCACAGTGGATTTATTCTTGTACTTGCCACACAGCAAAGCAGAAACAAACACTTTTAAAACCAGAGAAATGCGGATAGCAGAAATTTTACCTGTGAAGGGGAGCATGAGCAGCTGCAATATACCGACATAAGTCTCCTCTAACCCCATGAATGCTGAAATCAAGGCAGGTTTTGCTGCTAACTTCAGTGGCAGCAGGACCACGTAGTAGAGGAAAGCAGAGACATTTCCAAGAGGGCTGCAGGTATTTATTCTGCTGCCATTGTGGAAAACCAGGAAATACTCCAAACTAATACCCAGAATAATACTGAAAATAAATGTAGTGTATTAAACTTCTGACACACATACTTCATGTTCTGTTTTTAAAACAACTGTAAAGCCAATCTTCAAAAAGAATTAACACTTTTGTTTTAATGTATTTATCATTTTCAGAAAGCATGAGAAACAATATTTGGTTAAGAAGCCAGCTGAAACTATAGAGGGTTTTGATAATCCGTGTGCAACTGACAAAAATGGAAGTCTGAAAAGCTTAGAGAAACTAGAGCACACGAATCATGTGTAAGTAGAGTGCTGATATTACAAAATTATAAAAAATAGCTTATCAAAAGATGCAGTTCTAGTTTCTTCTGGTAACAGGATTTTCCTTCTATCTTTCACTAGTGGATAGGTCAATTGGTTTTTAAGAACCCTTACAAATATAAGTTAAAAACTCGACACTTCAAGGAAGCTAAAATCTTTTAATCTTGTATCAACAATTATGGGGCAAATTCTTACTTGCTCTTTAGCAAACTGTTAAGCCTTCAGGATACAAGAAGCTATTTAACATTTCCCTGGGTAAAATCCCAGTAATTCTGAGATGGGGGTACACACTACTGTCAGTTAGAGAGCAGCTAAGATTTCTGTCCCTTAACTAAGCTCAAGGTATTATGAATTCTTTACTGTCTTTCAGGAAAACAGAAATGATAGCATTTAGCAACCTGGAAGACACCAAGGGAGGTGATGCTGGCAAAGACGTGCTTGAGGTCGATGAAAAATGCGACTACCTCAAGACACTGGATAGCAACAGTGAGGGTGAAGAAGACGAAGCATCTGAAAAAGCTGCTGAACCTAGATATGTGGGTGTCCAGCCCACTGCAGGGTTCACAACACAACAGGTAATTGCTTTTTCAGTTTTATGGAAGGTATTTTATTTCATCAAGTAACTGAGTAATTATCAAAAAAAGTGATGGAACTGGGAAAAAAAAATTAAAAATCCAATGTGAAGTAATGAAAGTCTTTGAGGAGGAGCTGTTTGTCCTTGCTGAGAAGGACTTTGTAACCCAGAGAAGAATGGTGAGTCTTCCACCTGTACAGAATGTGCACAGTGTAAGGGGTTCTCATGTGCTGCTCCTAAAAACCACCACTGCCTTCACAAGTTTCAGGGACAGAAAATACACACAGAAGTTATACAGCTTCTGCTAGTTAGAATTCATCCCCACGCCACCATCTGTAGCTGCCTTCCTCACCCACACTGTGTTTCCTTGCAGGATTCCTTTCTCTCAGGTACAAATCAAGAGCCAGCTCTTTCCCCAACGCTCGATCCCAGCACACGGGCCCCTGACAAGGAACTGAAAGGAGTGAAGTTCTCGGAGGTGGCGGTCATCTTGGATGCAGAGCCCGACGAGGAGGATGATGAGCCTGATGATAACAATGCCTTTTTTCATCTGTGAAGAATCCTCCGCGAAGAAAACTTAGGGAAACTGCCGTGATGCTCATTGGAACGCTGCGGAATTAAATGAGAGCTGAGAATATGGGAATGTCACCCCGATTTTAGCTCCTGGAGTAACTGAGTAATCTGTGGGAGCCGGGCGGGCAGGGCCGGCAGTGGGGGCTGTGGAATGGCCGTACCAGGGGGGACTGCCCGGGCACAACGCGGTCCTGCAGCGCCTTTCGTTCCTGCAGCACGTGTGGGATGGCGAGGCACTGAACCCGCTTCCACACGCGATGCCAGCTCCTTGCTTCAGGCTGAGCTGCGCCCCACACCCCGCACCAGCCCTGCGGTTCGCTCTGGCCGCTGCTCCCGAGAGACGCGGGGCCTCCCCCCCCCCGCGGGACGGAGCCGCAGCAAGCGAGGGGGGGTCCC
>VZRW01013505.1:48539-191662 GCA_013398125.1 Aegotheles bennettii | reverse complement strand
GTTCCCGGGTGAGAGGAGCGCGGCCGGGGCGGCTGCAGAGATAACGCCGAGTGTCCGGGCTCTGCGCGGCGGTACCGGGCCCGCTGCCGGCCGGCAGGGCCCGGCGTGTTTCCCCCCGGCCCCGCTTCCACGGGGCGCGGTGCGGGGGCGGGAGCTGCTCCCGAGCCGGTCGAGGTCTCGGCAGAGCCGGCCCTGGATGGGCTCGGCGGGACCGGCGGTCTCCTTTGGGGTGGCAAACCGGGGATATTCTGCTGAACTGCAGTGGATCAGAGTCGTGGGGAGGTTGCAGGAGACGCGTGGGCCCGAGGTGCAATAAATGCTTGTTTTTAAATAACCGCAGAACCCTTACTTGTGGATTTTACCCCTTCACCCGGTGTTTGTGCACCACACGTGTCTCTGAGCGCTGTCTCTCAGCGTGGCAGCACGGCGTGCTCATCCCGCTGCCCAAGGAGTGAGTGCTGTGGTGTGGTGAGACCCGCGCTGCTCACACCGGGTGCTGGGGTTTCCCTCGTGTCCAGGCTGCAGCCGCATCCCTAACGCCTGTGGGGAGACAGGAGAAACTCGAGTAAAAGTTCAGGTGTTTCAAAAACGTGGTGTAGTTTCCATCGAGGGTGATGAATTACATGGGCAAAAGCTGTGTCAGTAATGACCCTAGAGGTGATTCTGGTTTAGTTGTGATGAGGGGGGTCTGTGCCCTTATGTTTTGGTTGCACTGCAGCTGCTGGCAGCCCCAGCTCCTAGAGGTTCATCTTCTGCTATGCTTGTCCCATGGCAGCTCTTCACCTGCAGAGCAACCTTGTAACGTTTCTGTTGGTAACATCAAGGAGTTCTTCCCGTTTATCAGATGCCTGAAACTTGATGGCAAATCGTGGACCCTCTGTGTCATTGGAGGGAGAAGCAGGGAGAGCTGATGAAGAGCACCTGCAGGGGCAGTTGTACATGGGTGCTGTAATGCCAAGTGATGGGTTGTTCCTCCCCAGAACACTGTACTTATTTCTCAGGCTGCCGTTGTTACTACAGGAGGTGGGAATCCTGAGGGCCGTGCTTAATTTTCCCCTCCTCATTCCTATGTCCCAAAACAGGACTGCAGGCTCTGGGCGGGTGTTTCGGTGGTGCTGTGGGCTGCTCCCGTGGGCTGTCTGCGTTTTGCACTTCTCTCTGAGGTGCCCTCCAGGGCAGTTCTTCATGACTGTGTTTTTCCTGCCTTGCCTGATTGGAACCTCAGTGTTTGTTTTGATGCTGAGCCCAGGGCTCCTGGTTGAACAGATCCAGATTGGAGCTCAGCACCCACAATAACTTCTTTAAAGAAGTACTGTTATTTATTTGTTTCTGTTCATGTTGATAGTTAATCATATTTTAAATGTTACAAATGTGCTGTAAACTAAGAATGTGCTTACACTTGTGATCTAAATGTTAGCAGAGAGGAAGGCAAACGTTGTCCTGTGTTGTGCAGCTTCTATCAGTGCAGTTAAATCATTGTAATCCACTTCTTGATGATTTTTTTTTAAGATAAGCTAAAATCATCTAAGTTTTAAACACTGGTTAGTTTCTGTTGGGTTTTTTGTTTTATTTCAGTGTATAAGGCATAGCAGTAGGCAGATACAGTGTTTTGTCTTTCTATACAACTTCTTTCTAAATTATTTCTCCTCTGCTATATCCTTATGTTCTTCAGTCTTTACAGACAACTCTCCCGTCACATGAGGTGCTCAGTGACTCAGTTCAGTGTTGTGCTGTGTGGATCAGTCTCTGATAGCTTAGTTTTAAAGGAGTTTGCAGTGAAATTCTGAAAGAGCTGGGGCTTACGGATTTTTTTCTTAATTTGATAGCCATCACGTTGTGTTTTCTGAGAGCTCCGAGTTAGAAATGAGAGTTCAGACTGAACTGCTAAAGCCACTAATTGCTGTGACTGTTCCCTTCTACAAGTCCTCTGGGATAACTAGTAATTCAAGCTATGATTAAAATCTGTATAAATGAGAACAAGATGATACAAATCCCAAAATTTGCTGCTGGTTTGAAAAGTCTGATGTTGGAAAAAAGTTCCCCTTAGCAATTTAGAGTACAGAGCAGCAGGAAAGTGAGGAACTAAGGGTACCGAATGGCACTAGAATTGAGCAGATTGGGTGTTCTCTCTATTGTTTGTTTGAAGATGTAATGAAGATTCAGTGGATTGTTCTGCTCTGTGATGGAAGCTGTGTGTGTCCTTTTAAAACCATAGGTCAGTCTTCCTGAGACTTGTGCTTTCATTATTGATTTTCTAAAATACTGGATTGGCAGGAGACAAAAAAATGATTTATTTTTAGGTCTGTGATTGGAGTCGCATGGGATTCCAACAAATTATTTGATTGTTTGATAAAAAGGTAATAGTTTTGCTTCTATTACAGTGATACTAAAAATGCAAATCTGTACCAAGATTTTGCCTACATAGTCTTGACCAACCAACTCTGTTTTTAGCTGATTAGACTTTGTCCAGCACAGAGATAATTTGCATTAATCCCTTGCACAAGCAATTTTTTTGAAGGGGAAAAAAAAATTACTGATTTATGAATTTAAATTTCTTCTGTGGCCTGTGTTATTTGGGAATCTTTTAAGAGTTGTGAAAATTGTTAATAAAATTAGCTGAATGAAGTCAGGTTTGTGTTTTGCTCCTAAAACCTTCTTCCTGCATGTTTGCGCTCCATTTTTGGGGAGCGCAGCTGAAAATCAGATTTGCTTTACTATCTGCAAGGGCCGTGTTGTGTGGTTTGCGTGTACTGAGCCTGGAGCAGGAAGAAAGTAGTAAAGAGAAAATTGAGATGAGAGAAAGCTGAGATGGCTGTGATTTCTGTTGGGCCCAGCAGTGTTTCAGCAGTATAATTAGCGAGCTCAGGTAACTTGAGCTAACAGGTTCTCCTGGGAGACATTGAGAAGACCAAGAGAGGTCTTCTAGTTCAGCCTTCCCCTGTGTGGATGTGGTTGTCTACTTCTGGAGCACCAGACTTTGCATATGGCCCAGTGCTTCATTGAGCCAGCTCCTGTCCAGGAGGGATCTTGGCCCCGTACCCCATGTTGTGTTGCTCACCATCACTCACTCCTTGTCTTATTTGAGCGTTTGTTGGTGTGAGCTTGACTGGCAGCACGTTAGGCTATGTCTGTGCATGGTGCCCCCATAGCATGGTGGTCAGTTCAGGGTAATAATTAAAAACAATAAAAGAAGAAGGATGTTAAGTAGTAGCTGGGTCTAGCTATAGCTCCTTGGAAGGTGAGAGAACCCAAGGAGATAACACATCTGCCTTCATGATAATTCCCCTTTTGCAGTCAATACTGGGATGTTTGCATTTCAGGGTTTTGCTGATAGACTGATAAAGTTTGTTCGTGTGTTGTGTGTGTTTTGAGAACTAAGCTGATAAACCAGTGTGGAGATAACTGGATTTGGGGTAGAACCGCATGTTTCTGCTGTTGCTTTCTAAAGAGACTTTAACAGGGAATTAATTTAAATAACTAAATGCTGAAGAGTCTCCAGTGTAATGCAAAAAATGTGTCAGACCTTAAATTCAGTGTTTTCCCTGTAAGGTCTGAGGCAAAGACGTACGGTACAGGGCTCACACCCCAGAACGTGTTCATAGAGCTGTTGGTAAGCGATGGCAGGGCTTTGCCCAGGACCATGCAGAAGCCAAGTGTCATTTCTGCTCTTGCAGAGGCTTCCTGATGCGTACAGTGATGATGACTGGCAGCTGGCAGCAGAGCTGTTAACAGTGAGAATGAGCATTCCAACAATTCTGCATGTGAAGTTTCCTCTTTTTAAAAAATCTGAGTTGCGTGCCTGTCCATCACACACACCCGTGTTCCATGGCAATGTGCTGTATGTTGGGAGCTTTTCCGATATCCAGGGGGAATAGCTGGCATTCTAGGGAGCTTCTAAATGAAGGGCAGAAGAGGTGATTTTTCCCCTACCCCCTTTTAGCGTCTGCCAGCACAGAATGTGGATCTGTGTTGTGGTGAGTGTGAGAACAGCGGGTGGTGGGAGCAGAGGGGAATGGGTGCCAGCTGTGCTGAGTGCTTGTGTGCCTGCAGGTGCCTTCATGCACCCCCAGGGAGATACAGGTCTGAGGGCAGCTTGCTGTGAAAGCACTGTGACACGAGTGAGGCTTTGGGTCCTGCTCAGTTCCTTTAAATTAGATTCTTAGGCAACTTGCTTCAAGTCACGCTTTTGTAAAACTTAATTTCCAAGCATAAAACTCTTGCTACAGGGGAAATAGTTTTTAATAATGCATTTAAGAATTCGTTATGTTAATACAGGTACAGTGAAAGAGTCTGGTGAGAAACATAAGGGATCTGTTGAAATTCCTAACCTGTCAGAAGAAAATGAGGTAGATGATACAGAGGTAGGTGTGAAATACCGACATGGCTTATATAGGTTCAGAATTCTTAAATAAAGCACTAATCACTGTGATTAAGTGGGATAATTGCACTTGCACAGTTTATTTCATGTTTTAGTTTTTTTGATACTTGGAGTAACAACTTTTTTCTGTTCTCAAATTTACTTACTAGGAACGTGCACAATTTTCACAGAATCACAGAATTCTAGGGGTTGGAAGGGACCTCAAAGGATCATCTAGTCCAACCCCCCTGCCAGAGCAGGGTCACCTAGAGTACATCACACAGGAACGCATCCAGGCGGGGTTTGAATGTTTTGCTCCATCGTCCTGACCTTCACCCTTTACATATTTGTAACCATGGATNTCTGCGCTGGACTCTCACAAGCAGTTCCCTGTCCTTCTTTGCCAAGTTTTCTTTGCCAATTATTGTTTGTAATGATGTATTAACTGCAAATTTGAGAACTCTGCTTGTTGTAGTCTTAAAAAAACAACCACTACCACTTGCCAGCCTAAGAACTTAAACGGCACCTCCTGGTTGGTTGTGTAGCAGTTGGTACTGTGGCTTCCACAGATTTCTCCACCCCAGCTGTATAGTAGGCAGCTCTGTACTTGATGAACTACTTGACAAGCCACTGTGGAGATGAGATACTACATTTATTTAAGTCAAAACCCAAGAGGACTTACTTTTAGCAAAGGTGGGATAAACTGAGAGGATAATGAACTTGCTGCTGTCCTCTGAATGTAGTAAACAAAGCCAAAATGCTTCCCTTGTTGCTGGAGCCCAGAAGGCTCATGTTTAGATGCCTTGTCATTTAAATCTTGTAATTTTTCTGTTTCTAGATAAACGTTAGCAAAAAGAAAGGGGAAGGTGAGGTTCTGAAGGACCTCATGAGAACCGAAGGAGCCACAAAAGTCAGAGAGGCCCTGAGAGATTACCTGAAAGCACTTAAAACAGGTACGGTAAACCAGGGTGTTAGGTGTGTTCTCGGGCAGTCGTCCATCTCAAATAGATTGGTGATACACTGACAAGTCCTTGGGTTCGTATTGGTTTTACTTGTCACTGGCTGAAATGAAGTTGGTGAGTCCTACCAATCAAACTTCTTGTGGCTGCCAAACATGGCACTGCCCAGGAGCTTCTGCAGCGACCCAGGCCCTACTGTGCCACACACACTGCCCACAGGGATCGCTGCAGGACCTACAGGCAGACTGGTTGGCCAGCAAAGCAACGTCCTGCCCCCAGCTCATTGTTCCTCTGCTGTTCAGAAGTTCATGGAGATGATGGTGTGTTCCTTAGTGGGCAGATGTTGCTAATTTTGGGTCAGGTAGCTTTGGAAAGCCTGTGTTTCTCAGGGAAACTGCTGTTAGGCTGTGTTGGTAATAAACACATATGGGTAAGGTGGGGAAGCTCTGGATTGGGGTGGTTTGGGCCAGCAATCTTCATTACACATGTGAACTTGAGGGTGGGTGTACAGCTCAATTTTGTACTGAAAAGTGCTTTTGTGTATTCCAGAATTTACCTCGGGAATGATTCTGCCAACAAAAGCTGCTGCTGGTCAGGAGGTGGCTGCTGAGCGAAAGGTAAGTGGGAACCCCATGCAAGTATGTTGGCTTAAGTGTTGTGCAAATGGAATATTACTGTAAATGCAGTCCCTGTAGGTTTTGCTATGTAACAATTGCATATCCCAGTGTTTACCTGCAAAAGTGAAAGCCTTTGGTGTGCAGCTGCCTCCTCGTTGCTGTGATCAGGGCCTGTAATTCGGAAATGACCTCTCACAGACCCTGGGCATGTGTCTGCCAGGCATGGAAGGAGGAGAGCAGCATGTCAGTACCCTTCATGTTTTGCTCTCCAACAGCTGTAGCTTCAGCAGGGGGAAGCTGGAATTCACCTGCACGGATCGCTTCCCCAGTCTAAAGTTAGCTTCAGGTGTCTTTGGAGCAAATTACACACTCATAATTCTGTCACTTAGTTTAGTGAGTCCTGATAAATAAATAAGGAAGGAAGTGTGTTGTGTAATTAATGTATATTCACAACACAGCATGTTTGAGTGCACAGCTGACAGCAGTCCTGCCACTCCAAACTTTAAATGTTTGATCTTGCGCTCATTCACATGAACATCCTTTGCTCTGCAGGGTTCTGTTTCACTGCAGTCCTTGGATGTCATTGGCGTAAAAATTCCGACAGTGAAGATACTTCTGAGGGAAATCTTCAACTCTCCAGCAGACGAACTTTACAGTATCTTCACAACTAAGGAAGTAAGTGATACTTTAGTAGGCAATGTAACTTAATAGCTGACTAATTGTGTAAGTGATGTGTCTCAGTCACAGTGTCAAGTACAGATAATGCTCCTTATGCACATTAAGTGGAGAGATGTGGTCACTCAGAAACAGGAGGATGAATGAGCACCCCTTTTCTTGTAATGCCACTGAGTGATTCTAATTGTCATCGTTTGCTCCTCAAGTTTCACTGAACACCTCCACCTTTTAAGCAACTGAGGAGTTTCAGTGGTGGGAGTGCAGAAGGAGCTGACAGCTGCTGGAGCAGTGTGCCAGTTTGGTCTCCTGCCCAGGAACAAAGGCTCAAGTACCTGACCTTGTCAGGTTCTTGCGATAGCAACCAGAAAGCACGGGAAGGTGGCAGTAGGCTCATTCCACTTAGACCTTTTAATGAGTGTGTATTGGGGTGGCTTAGACCTTTTTTTTATTTTTTGCCAGCTGTTACCTTAATAGGCAGAAAAGCCAACTAAAGTGAGGCTGCACCTGCCTGCAGTTTGTTTGCAGGTTAGAAAAAAGGTGTTTTTGTATAGGTACTTGTCACTCAGGAGCCCAAAGTGCTCAGTGATGGCACTGTTGTTACCCACAGCTTACAGGTTAATTAGATTAACTGCTGGATGCAGTGATACTGTTGCTTATAGGGTATAAAATATAAAGTTACTGATTTTGTGTTCTTTAGAAGAGCCTGGGCTGCTATCAGAGACCTTGACATTACAGTCCCGTTAGGAAACAGTAATGGCTCTCAGCAGCGCTTTTGCACCTTCCTCGAGCTGCTGCTCTGTCTCCTGCACTGCCACCTCTAGCAGCAGCCAGCTGTGTCTGTGTAGCCGTGTGTGTGCTCTGTCCATGCCCCTTGCAGGTGGTGAGAGGCTTTACTGGGTGTGTATTTACCACTATAGGCGTCTCAGCATTTATATTCTCACCCTGGCACCTCACTGGACCCTGCTGCTACCAGAGAGCCCAGTGAAGTACTGCATATGTTGAAAAGCCCGATTACTGCTTAAAAAAAAACCAAAACCCAAACCCAAAACCTTACATATATTACAGTTTAGCTAATTTCCTAAGCAAACCTCCCTTGTCTCATGGTGCATCATGTAGCAGGACAGGCGTGCAGTTAACTGATCTGTGCTATATTCTTTTTCCTAGTTGGTACAGAGGTTTTCTAAATGTCCTGCTGTGATCGAAGCTGAGAAAGGAGGCAAACTCCAGATGTTTGATGGCTGTGTCAGCGGTGAATACATGGAACTGGTAAAAAGCTTCTATTCTGCACTTTCAAAAAAGGGTGGTGGTGGAGTGGGAGGGGTGTTGGCTTCTTTGAACCTAAAAAAAAGTAGCCCAAGTTTCTGACATTTCAGCTTCTCTAATGAATATGCACTTCCTCTATTTCAAAGCCAAAAATTTGCTATTATGTTTTGATTTTTCTTCCCCATTGAAGAGCAGGGACTGACTGCACCTAAAGGCCTGCACTGGGGGAGAAAACTCTTAGCACCACCCTTTCTTAGGAGGAAAAGCGAGAAAGCAGGTTTAAAAGGTTTAGTTCCCAAAATCTGTATCAATTGTTCTTTTAACTGCAGAAATTCTCTCTTCTATTCAGGGTGAATGTTACATTTCCCCCCCCCCGCCCCCAGCTGAATGCTTTTGTAAATACAAGGGAAAAATAATAATTAGAGCTCAGCTACATTTTGGAAACTGCTGAAAAAACATCCTTGCAGTTGCTGAGATTAGACTTGGTGTCTCAGTGTCCATGCAGGTGGCAGGCAGTGAGCATCACTGAGAGTTGGGCAATTTTTAGAAGAGGCAAAGCCTTGGAACATTGGATTCATGCTGATAAAATTTGTTGACTCCTGAAAGGGCTCAGTGTGGAAGCACACACGCTACGGCGCTGTTACACGTGAGGTTGGCCATTATGGGAGCTGAGGGAAGTCAGTTGTATTCATCAGCCTTTGCAATTAGCTATGAACTATTCGGATCTAACAGGCCAAATATAAACTTAATGCCAGTGAAAACAATGACCCCAATTTAGACCAAACTGCAGCTGACATTTAATGCTTATGCTGAAGCAGTGCCTCCCATTCTCATAGGAGCTGGTGGCAGGTTGTAAATCATTTTTATGCAGTACTGCCTAACTTGGACATGCAAGCAGGCTGGAGTGCATAACAGCAAATCGTGGGCATGGGCTGTCACACTTAGGAATTTCAGAGGTGAAAACAGGACTCTTGCTTGGGCCCATTTCAAGGTCTGCAAGAAAAACAGTGTGTGATGCTTGGTAACTAATGAGCCTGACCTTTTCCCATAGAGAAGACAAAACAGAGGAGTGCGGCAAGCTGAGAGCTTGATAAAAACAGTTTATTAAAAAAACCCAAACCCCACCTTTGTATTGTTTACATGTATGTGTCTGCTGTTACATAAAACAATGCTCCTTGCCTTATTTTTCAGGGCAGAATTAGCACTGAGTAGTTGTAATGTGAATTATTGCAAATGCTAACAGGGAGAACCTTCTCATCTTCTTACAGGTGCCAAGCCAGAGAATTGTCCTGAAGTGGAGGTGTAGAAACTGGCCTGATGGTGAGTCTCTCTGAGGACCTCTAACAGAGGCTACACTTTGTGTGGAGAAGGGACAAACATGACAGCTGACAGCCTTGCTCGCTGGAAATTCACTGAGTCTGTGCTCTTTGGAGAACAGGCTGCTGTCCAAGGGCGCTCTCATCTGTGAAAACAGGCCTTGTGCAGACATGGCCAAAAGCAGATAGGAAATTAGCAACAACAAATGCAATCCTCTAACAAACACTTTATTGAAATGTTGTATTTTCTTCCTTCAGAACATTATGCAACAGTTGCCTTGCATTTCAAGGATGTGGCTGCTCAGACGGAGCTGCATTTAGAGTGCAAAGGAGTTCCTGTCTCCAACGAAGACAGCACAAGACAATGCTGGAAGGAGCAGTATTTTGAAGAAATACGTACTTTACTGCAGCAATCCAGAGACAATATGGAATGAGAACAGCACTGTACTTCTGTCAGGGCATTGCTTTTTATACTGTTAACATTTGTTTTTTTTAAATGAAGTAATTTATTTGTGGGAAGGATAAAGACCCACTTCTATGATACTGTAAATAATTTAAGCATTATTTATGAATTTTTAGTGAATGAGGTGATAAGTCAGTCAGACTGTATATAAACAGCTTCAGTTGGGGAAAATGATCTCTCTTCTGCTTGTCTGCAGCTTGACTTCAGAGAGTAATTATGATTCAGCTGCAGTAAGTACTACCATTATAGGTAGGTAGGCAACATGAATCTTGCAGTTCTTTAATACCATGTATCAAGTGGCAAAATTAAATTCCTCTATGAGATGGGGTTCCCATCAGAGGTAAACTGAAGGGGATTATAAAACTGCTGATAGATTAGAGCTTTAAGAAAGGTAAGGGATGTAGTTTATAGCCTCTTTAAATATGTCTTAGGATTGCTTTAACTGCAGACTGAATTTGTTTCTCACTCTGTAGACAGTTTTAGGGAAAGATAATTAACCCTGTCATGTAATTGTGGTTGGTATGACGGTTACCACCGAGTCTGCATGCACTGGATGCCCTTTCTTGACTTTAGTGCAAAATTTGTTTTGGGAGAAGCAAACAGTAATAATGCTTTCCTTTATAACGTAAACCTTCCACTTCAATCATCTACAGCCTTCAGCAATTCTGTAGCTCAAATTAAAGCAAGAAAGTGTTTGTTACAGAAATCTGACAGGAGCGTAGTTGGGATATTGAAAGTAAAGAAATGTTACTTTTAATTAAACCACATTGAGGTTACCAAGGATAACTTAATTCTCAAATTCTTTATAAAAAGTGTATTAAGTAAGTATGCATTTGAAACAAATTGACCAAAAAAGGCCAAGCTGTCTTTGGAAAATGTGGTTGGCTCAATAAAATATCTGATTTTACATGCAGTTTATTTCCTCCATTAACTGATGCTGCCAAACTAAATGAGTCTGTAGAGAAGTTAAGTCCCATGTATTTTATTTTTATAGGCACCAACATATGGCAACCTTACCACATACAAGCTTGCATCATCCAGAAGATAAAGAAAGACGTGCTGCTCTTTTTCTACAGGCAAGGTTTCCCTGAGAAGTTTGCAGTCAGTTATCCCCTTTCAACTTGGTGAGGTTTGTTGTAGTAACAAGAATAGTAACTGTGAGGTGTTTAAGTGTTTTACATGTTCAGATAGAGGGTGGAGAACAGCCTCTTCAGAAAGGTCCTGTTTTAGCATCTTTCTTTTTCTGAATGCTCAAAATTTAGTTGCCTTTAGCAGATATGCAAAGATAAGGAGCTAACCTTGTGAATACAAAAATGTTTTTTAGAGTATTGGTTGACAAAGGGGCAACCTTTAAATAAAAACAGAAAATCTAGGTTTAAGGGCGAGATCAGTTCTAAGAGATTTTGTGACAGTTCAGTCTCTGAGAGCAGGCCATTACATCTAATTACACATTTCTTTAATTGGCATATCCTGTAGCCCTAGCACTGCCCTGGGCAGCATGCCTCACCTCTTTCCGTCCTGCCTGAACACCCTTCCACCTTAGGGTCACAGGTGCCTGCTACTTGTGTGTTTTGCTACTCTGCATTTTCTTGTCTCCTCCCACTAGCAGGAGCATTCAGCATTCCTCAGTGTGAAAAAAAAAAGAAGTGACTTACTTGTGTTTCCAGAGTTGCACCACTCACCTCCAGGTGTGGGACAGACAAAACCCCCAGAAAGCGCTGCAGGTCCAAGACTGCGCAAGGAGAAACAGCCCCAGCCAGCCCTCACTTCCTCTTCAAGAAAAGGGTAGTGAACGGAAGATGATGTCTTCTGTTGTGGTCTTTTTGTCCCCTTGTGCCTGTGCAGCTGAAAGTTTCCTATGTACAAGCTTTCTTAAGTTAAAAAGGGGAAGTGCCTACCTTTTCATCCTGCTCATAGGCCAGCCCGGTGTAACCCACCTGGAAGTTCCATTTTGTTCACAGTTGTCTTGGAATTGAGAAAAATCAAAGTTCATTTCACTTGTAGCAGGTGGCCTCCAGGAGAACTTCTAGCATTGTCAGCCAGTATAGCATAAAGGGGCAATCGTCATCTTAGACAGGCAAACCAATTTATTCTTGAGGGCTAATGTTTCTGGTGGACTCTCCAAGAGTTTAATAAACCCAAATAATGTTAAACTACTTGTTACCTCAGCCCTTGAACTGGGTGTAGCAGAGTTAGTTAGGAATTACTTAATAACAGCATGATGATGATAATGATACGATGGTATCATACAGAATTAAATGATAGTACCATCAATGTAGTTTGTTTGTTAAGTCCCTGGGGAGGAGTTCCCTATCCTAAAATTTTCCCAAAATAGCAAAAGAGAAAACAGCAGGAGTGGAGACAGGTGTAGGGATTTTGTAGAACATATGCTCAAATTGGTTGGAATTCATGTGTCTTAAGGAGAAGACATTCCAGGGACAGCAAGAAACAGGAAAGAAGTGACACAGCAGAAAGGAAGAGGTAGTTTTGTTTGTGATATAGAGCTTTCGTAACGGGGTAAGATTCTGGACAAAACCTGGTCTCTGAGAAAGCTAAAAGGAAAAATAATTAAATGTGCAAGACAAGATTTGTAAGACTGTAGCCAAAAATCAGTACAGAGGAGGGTCTTAAGGGTTTGAGTCCAGGAGGCAGAGGCTGTTTGAGTCTGTGCACAGTGAGGACAGCGGAAGGAGAAACTGTTTCAAAAGCGTAATTTTGAAGGCATTAGATGGGAAGTGGGACTTTCAGGAGGAAATACTTAAATGAGAGGAGAGATGAGCCATGGAAGAGAATAAAAGCATTAAGGGACTGAGGAGACCTTTGTGAAGGCAAAGAAATACAAATGGGAAAACTGAAAGTAAAAGAAGGGGAATGCTATGAAAGAAATGACTTACAGAGGGACACAGAGTGAGTCAAAGAAACAAACGGGTGCAAACAAGGATAGAGTAGGAGAGACAAGTTCATGCAGGTACTGCTCACTTTTGTTTGAAAACTGGGAAAAAATTCCCAGTAAAAATTGCAGGAATACTCAAGGGGGAAAATGTAAGGGAAGAGCAGTAAGAATAATGATACTGCTGGTAATCTTGACACAATTTTTGAGCAAAGTCATAGAAAAGCTGGCATTAAATTCAGTCAGAACTAGAGGATAATCACTTAATTAGAGCTAATCAACATGGTTTTTAATATCTTGTCAAATTTGATCTAGTTTTTCAAGAGGTTGCAAAGGGAACTGCTGGCCTAATGTAGTTTATATGTACAGTGAGTGTTCTACTACATAAAGGTATTTTGCTTAGAGAGCCCCAAACCCTAACACACCACATCACTGAAACGTAATTTGAAACAGCGAGTAGAAAATGGGTATCAGAGAAATGGACAATAAAATACAAAATTACCACTAACAGCGTTTGCAAATCACATATACAGGTCTGTCTGGGAAAACATCCTAAAAACCACTTAAAGGACTTAGTTGATAGCCAGTGACCAGCTCAATGGAGAGGGGCTAACATTCATCCGGGAACATGGAAGAGAAAGGTGCATTACTTGTGTATCATCTATGGAAATTCCTGAAATGCTGTTTATACTTGGTACACACTTCAAAACAATGAGAAAAACATCACAGAAGACAGACTCCTCCACTTCAGTAACTAAATTACAGTAGGATCTCATCCTGTCTGAGAATCTCAAGCCAACAAAGCACGATAGCTGAAAGGTAAAGTCAAAACATACCAAAAATCAGATGCACATTTTTAATTAACTGAGACTACTCACCAAAAGGTTATAATGGCTGCTTCATCTCTGGGAAGATCCTCACCTGGTGATCTAAAAATCTTCAAAAGGCATCTTCACCCAGCCATTAGCTGGCTTGGTAGAAGTTGAATTCTGATACTCGTTAGGTAGAAATGCCGAGTAGAAGCTGTTGACAGTTTCTCTGAAGTCACAATCTGTGGAGGAGTTGATCAGAAAGGATAATAAAATTCTTCCTAAAGAAAGCAAAAACATAATTAATGTCTGACAAACTTAAGCACTCACTAGCATCAGTATAGTGTCTGCAATGCAGGAACAAAAGTGTTAATAAAAGGCAATACAAAGTCTAAACTTTAAAGACAATTCATTACAGATGGTTAAAAAACCAAGAGTAGAGTCCAAGAAAGTAAACAGAGTCACAAAGCATCATGTAATAGAATCATGGAGAAGCAAATGATGCTGAACTACACAAAATGGAATCCAGAATGGAGGAATTTGGAAGAAAAAAAGACCACAATAGATGTGTTATGAAGAAAACAGAAAAATGAGCTAAGCAATTGGAAAATGAAGCTGAAAATGGAGTTTAATCAGATATTAAAACCAGTATCACTGACAGGCCAAGAGATCACATAGGAAATGTGTATTGCTGAGAAATAACAGGAGGAAATGTGATAGGGAAAGATGATAAAGTCATTCCAGGATTCCCGTGGGTGGAGAAGTTGTCAAGAAAGCGAGGGAGTGCAGCCAGAGGGAGCAGGCCCCAGGGTAGAGGGGAAAAAAGGAAGGAAGTCAGCAAATGGCGCAGGAGAAAAACACAGCTAACACAGGTTAAAATTAGATTAAAAGTTCCACTGGCTCGTGACACCATGTCATGTTCTAACATAGCGGGGAGCAAAGGAAACAACCACCAGCCCCTCAGCTGTGTGACTGAACATCCATGCAAAGTAAAGCAGAAAAGGACCAGCGTTTACATCAGTTACATACATTGGGTCATCATTTCTCTCTGCAGCCGTTCACTTTTGAAGTTGTCTTTGATGAGAAATCCAAAGACTCAAGCAACATATTATAAACAAATGAAAAGTCATCACAATCAGTTTAATGAAGTGCACAGAATAGCAATTGATCATGTCAATAAAAATAAAACAATTAATTTTACATCAAGTGTGCTTTATTTCCTCCACAGGTATTCTGTTAAATAAAGCACCATATATATACTGCCAGGCCACAGCTAAAGAGGATTCTTTACAGAATCAAATTTCTTGTGGTTGTTTAGTATACAAGTAAACTTAATTTTGATAATAAGAACCACAGCGATCTGAGGCAATCTGCCTCTATTATAAGGTACAAAACTGGCACAGAGGACACCATATTATACACAGTAAAAATGCCATAAGTTTAAATTACATCATACAGGGCAAGGAGGCCCTGTCTTCCCAGACAGCCATATTAAATGAAAGCCACTACAGTGAACTCTTAATTACATAAAACATATCCATTATCTGATTGCCCTTTAAGAAAGTGTACGGTAGATGCAAAAAAAAATAAAGAAAAGAAAAAAGAAAGGAAAAAGAAAGAAAAATCTGGAGTTCTGCCTGACCGAGAATTAAGCATATAAATCTATCTTGCCATTCAAGCAGAGAGCACTGGACAAACTGAAGCACAAAAACAGAAATAAGCAAAACTTATACAAACAGCATTTTTGGAGGAAGAAAAAAAATAAAAGACTTAAAAGCAGACATGCTCCATCTAATGTCAAGAAGCAGCTTGGTTTCCTTTTCCAGATATCCTCGTGACCACATGAATCGTAGACTCAATGGTCCTACACAGGATGTCTAAAATGTCATGCTGCTGCATGTGACTAAAAAGTCCTCTGGAATGGCCACAACTGATTGATAAACTAGTTTCAGGGTCCTGGGATGGTAAGGCTTGACCATCACAGCTCCTCAAATCTGCGAGGTCAGATAAAACTGACGAAATCGACGTGGAAGGAAACTCCGAGTCCTCCTCAGCTCCAATGGAATCCTTGGAAGTCTGCAGGTCTTTAAACTCTTTGCATTCTTCAAATTTACCGTTTCCTGACTGCTCTTCCGTGTGCTGTGACCGCGTTGCTAACATTATGTCTTCTGAAAATGAAGATGGGACTTCCATTCTGTACTCTTTGACAGAACTGTTCTCAGGGGAAGGAGGATCTTGCTCAGTGCCTGGATCAATGATCGAAGAGTCCCGTGTCTCATTATCTGAAGTGCTCGTTGGGGTCAGTGCCTCCCGGGGTTCAGTTTTCATGTCACTGATACAGCTATCTACAGTGTGCTCCTCATCGCTGCTGACCCGTCTTCTCTTCACAGGAGTAGCTCCTTCATCGTCTGTAAAGAAAGGGAAAAAACGCATTGTTTTAATGCCAGACATCCAAGTAATAGGCCTCTCAAATTTTTATCCTTTTCTGTACTAGAAACTGTACTTCAATACTTATTTCCTTACAGAAAATTCATGTCATTGCCTAGAGTTTTAGGTCCGTAATAAAATCCTATTTCTTGTGTAGTGTTGAGGATTGGAGACAAGCAATGGCCCACCGTAAGAAAACAACGCGTTCTGTTAGTTAAGTTTGTAAAACCTTAGAATTGGTAAAGACAGACACTTATAGAAAGCAAACCTTTAGTTTTTCTTTCTTTGGCTTCTTGCTCTTGTAATGAGTTCCTCTGTTGTTGACAAGCTCTACATTTGTTTAAAAGCTCTTGCAGAGTTGGAATCAGGGCTGAATTGAGCTGTTTGGGAGTGTGCACTGAGAGCAGCAAGGCAAGTGCTCGGAGGTCCTAAAAAAACAGAAGTAAGCAAACGTAACTAGCCTTATTTCACACTCTTACTTGGATAAGCCTACACACAGCCAGATTTGTGCAATAAGCAGAGGCTTCAACATGTTCTGAACATCCAAAAGATCAAATTCTAAATATACTTACACATTACTGAGAGACAGTTAAGGCAGTCTCCCATACTCTCACCAGGAGTCCAGCTTATACACAAAGTAGAGCTAATAGTGGCCACCTCTTTAATTAGAAACTGGCACGTGGCACTGAAGGAATTTCCACAGAACATAAGCTGCCTCCTAAATGATGCCAATATTTAAACAGCTTAGAAAAGACTCACCCCATTTAAAGTAGAGCTTGCTTTGGAAATTTCAACTCTCTGGTTACTGAAGTCAGATTCTAGGCTTTGATATTGATTTATTAGATTTGTAATTAGAGTATTGATTAAGTTGGCACAGTTTGCTTCAGAAAACACCTGCCCTTGGACCTGGGAAAAGAACATCTTTTTTAAACCACTGTGAAAACAATATTCCATACTGAAATAACAAATGTGACTGCATTTCTTGAGATAGAAATTATCACTGAACGACCACCTACCTTTAGAAGGAAATGGGTCAGAAAGGTGTATACAATGTTATTGTTAAGAAAGGTCCTTTCATCCATTAGAATACATTTTATATATTCTGCAAAAACTGGATCTTCACAGAGGAGCTTTATGCAGTTCTTTGACATTGCAGACTGGTGAAGAGAGAGAGAACATGGCAAAGTCACGACTGGTGGTACAGCACTGCGGCACTGCTGTCTGCAGTGGTTGTCTCCGCTGGAGACATCCAGCCAGGCCCACTGTTATTGATTTATACTGGACCATTCTCACTGGTACAAGTATTTCAGGTCTACCAGGTATCAGTAAATTGCACAAATTACTTATTGTCAATTGTTATTGCACATTTCCCTTTTATGAGGTTTATTCTGTAGGAATGCCACATTATCACCATGGTATGGATGTGACGGGCTGGCGTCAGCTTGTGAGCCACCTACAGGGTCCTGCATTTTGAATGATTAAACAATACCCACTAGTTACAATTTATGGGTTAATCTCTGTTTCACATTCGTTGTATTTTCCCTCTATTTCCATCCTGTTAATTCTCAAACCCGCTGGTTCTTACCTGAGTCTGACAAAGCTCAGTCCAAAGTTTGGGGAATAATGCAAGATGAAGTGGTAAACCTTCATATGCAACCAGGACACCTGAAATTTTATGAGAAAGTAAGTTACTGTGCAAGAATTTTGTTGGAGATACTCACTTCCTGACAGTAGTAGTACCAAGGTACCATGTAATTTTCTAAGACATTCTAAGCATTTTTTATAATCAGAAAGATCTATCATCTGTGAAGTTTTTACAGTACATTTAATAGATACACGTAACCCTTCAGCATTTCTATGAAATATAACAAAACTGAAGCGCTGGCTCTAGTTCTGGGTTTGTGATCAGGTTATTTCATTACTGTCCTAACATTTTCAACTGGTCAGCTACAACCCTTAAGGGTTTTAAATATCTTTTTTTAAAAACAGCATGTAATTTTTAAAGGGTAATCTTCATTGTTAACCCAAGCACCATTGTTCCCTAGGCCATGGAAGAGTTAAGAGATTCACCAAACAATAGCAGAGGGTATGCATTCCCTGTACACTTCATAACTAACACTACCTATAGTAAATATTAACAATGCTGGAGTTACAGAAGAGTGTGACAAACAACGAGCAAATGGGTGGTTCAGGGGATCGAAAGAACATTCTGCTGTCATTGCTCTTTGCACAAGATTAATTTTATATAGTTTTATTTGTCTAGAAGTGGTATTTAATCACAGCTAGGCAGCCAGCTTCTGCAGGCAGAGAAAACAAGAAAGCAAGTTGGTATTTTCAGGTGGTGGTTCATTCTGCTGAAGACAGTTAAGAATCAGAAGATAAATTTCTCTTGGAAGGAATCTGCGTCTCTCTGGTCACTACAGAGGAAAATCTGGCTATACATCTGATTTTTAGACAGCTGGAGGGAGATGGCTCCCAGCCTGCGTGTCCATGCAATAACTATTTGTGCCACTGAGGTTTGTGCATCTGCAGGTACTGTGCTGGGTAACTCGGCTTATCCTAGGCTCTGTGGTGGAACACAAAATTAAAAAAAAAAACCCACGATGTGCCTTTGGAGTAGCACATGGACTCTGGGGGGCAATTCAATGCAGGATGCTCTCCTTCAGGGAAACAGCTGAATGGCTGGAGGAGTCAGACAGATCAAGCCACTGACGCCTTGTTCACACACCAAAAAAATAGGTTACACCATGACAGGAAGAAACCCAAAAATTGGTGGTATCTACTGGCAGAGCTGAAACAAGTATCGGGTACAAAACTACATGACTGAATGGTTATAAACTTAATTAAATGTTGTGATTGTTCCCAAAACTTTGGATTAAAATAATCCTGAGTTGGTAACAACAGAACCAGTGCCACCTGTGACTGTCTAGATGGTCCTATATGCTGCTGGGCAGATTGCCCATCAATGCCACTGCTAGAGATGCTGAGGATTCAGGATCTAATCCAAAGCCATTTAAACTGCCAAACAAAAAAAAGAAGTCAAAACTTCAGTGAGTCCTGTATTAAACTCTAAATATGCAAGGAAGCTGGTTGCCTCAGTTCCCTTCTGGACAGGCCTGAGGCATGGCAGCCATGTAAGATTGTGCTATATTATACACATCAAATGGTTTTGTGGATAAAAATAACGTCCAGAACAATTAATGCAGCAAGTTTCACAAGCTCTGCTTTTTCTTAAAAATTTTGAATATAGACCTTAGTGGAGAAGCACCAACAGTTACCACAGAAAAAACCCCCTTAGGCTGTTGAACCTTCATACTTACTCATTTTAACTAAAGTTTCAGTAAACTTTTCACAGTTGATTGCAACTCGACATAGTAGATGGATGAACTGATGATAAGAAAAGAAGTAGTCTAGCAGCATACGATCGTAAACATCATCTTTGCCCTGAAGATTTAAGAGAGCTTCATTTAAACTACATAAGCAACTGGACAGCAATTAGATTTCTTAAGCATCTAGCCTAATGTTACTGCACTTCTTGCCCTAAAATATTTAATCAGATACTGCAGGAAACACGATGGGAATTTCCAGGTCTAACCCAGGCCAGCTGTGTCTCCTCACCAAGCCCCTGGCAAGCACAACAGGGAAGTCGGAGGAGGGATGGCAAATGCAATTCCCTCACCAGTAAACACTTTCATTGGAGGTTTCTGAATCAAAAGACTGAGAAGACGCAAAGCTATGTGAATACCACACATCTTGGAGATGACAAGAAAAGAACGCAGTAATTTTAAATCATATACAAATACTTAAATATATATATATACACGAAAGCTTTTTAAATCATAATTTGTCAGCTACTATCTCTAGAAGTCAGAATTATCTCAAGACTGAGCTTCCTGAGCTTTCAAAGCAGTATTTTCAGGAATGTCTCAAACCAAATGACACATACATGCCGAGGGTTTTGTGTGCCAGTATTTCAATACACTTTGGATGTATGTGCTTAAAATGGCATCAGCTTCTGTAGACCAGATAGCGAAAACAAAATCTCAAAAACTCAGGCAAAAAAATGCAATCTTAATACAAAACAAATTAATAAAAAATATGCATAAAAAGCACGCAAAACCACATGGAAAAGTAATTGTGGATGTGGTTTTAGAGGCTTAAAAATCCTCTCGTTCCTTATGTATATGAATTCATTATAAAATGTAAAATTACATGTCATATAATAGGACAATTTTTTAAGTTCAAATATTTACATTATTTAGTGTCCCATCCAATTACCTCTGGATATATGATGGGAAAAACCACTACAGGTAATTTCTGGTTCTACACAGCTTTTAAAACACTTTGGTTATATGGTAAATTTGATGGTGCACAAATATACAAAGCATCATTTTGAAAGCTTTAAAAAAGAAGGGTTACTTACCCTACAGTAACCGTGCTTCTTCGAAATGTGTTGCCCACACAGATTCCCATCTACGTGCACATAGGCCCCATGTGCAGGAGATTGGATTCTTTCTGAATAGCAGTGTCCACTGGGGCTGTGCCTGCACCCAGTGTGTCCTTGCGACCACTGTACCTGAGGGCATAAGGGGTATGGCGGCTTCAACCACCACTCAATTCCTTCACCGATAAGAATCCCCTATGACAGGACTCTGAGTTAGCACAGGAGGAGGACCACAGAATCTGTGTGGACAAAGCATCTTGAAGAACCACGGTTACTGTATAGCAAGTAACCAGTTTTCTTTCTTCAAATGATTGTCCATACATATTCCTTGTGGGGTGGGATTCACCTTACCTGACTTTAGCTATCTAAAAATCTAGTCATTTCCGTGTTCCCTGCAGTCAAGGGAGAGACAGATTCCTGCAGAAGAGCCACCTCTCAGGTGACTCGGGTGTCTAAGGACAGGAAGGAGGGTGACTATTTATCTCCTCCCAAGCAAAACTACTTATCGCCATTAACCACAGAAAGAGCCGGACACTGACCTTTTAGATAGGCAAAGTTGTGTGAGCTGAATCCCACCACTGCTGCAACTGTAATAATGGGACATGGCAAGCGACTACGAAGTAGCCCCACTGAAGCTGGCATCCCATCAGGAAGCCCACAGAAGGGAAAATGGAAAGTGAAAGACTTAAAGCCCTACACGGTGTTTCAGGCACTGGCATTTTACCCAAACCAATAGCAGATTGTGCCTCAGTCCCCGGGGCATGGACTCTGATGACACCTGGAGGATCTACTTCACTGCCTGGTAATAAACCTTTACATACTTTGAAACCCATCTGAACAATTCCTGGGCAGTTCCTGAATTTCCTTTATAAATGCCACAAACAGATTGGAAGATTATCAAAATGTGTGCTGTGGGTTTTTTCTGAATACAATGTTCAAACCCTTATGTCTGGAATATGAAGCTGTGTATCACCAAGGGCAGGGGAATGGTGCTTCTGGAGTGCACATCTAGAATGGAGTATATGAGGACAACACATCTTGAAGAAGAATTATGCTTTGTTTACAAAGAAAATGTAAATGCATTATGCTACTGGATTCTTAGAATACTTGCATAAAAACGGGAAAGCAATAGAGAAATAGCTATTTATAAGACCACACATTTACATACCTTGCTGGCTTCCACCATTGTAGGCAAGAGGCACATATTAAGTTCAGGACGTGGAGGACGAATATTGCTTTTTCCCCCTATTAATTTCAAATTTTCACGACATGGAAAATAAGGTCCAAGAGACACTGTAGTATAAGTTAGGATAAAATAGGGATATATTAAAAAGGTCAATCTTTGACATCAGCAAGGAACACGACAGAGTAATAATAGCGTAAGAGAACTTCAAAATACAATCACTGAAATACCTACTTGGGATATTACTGTGGTGGTATGTACAATGATTGTGCTGTAGAAATGGAACCAGAGTATGTAGGAAATCATGAGGACTTAAAAGTACAAGCTCCTTGAGGACATCTACAAACAAAAAGTTGTTTTTGCTATTACATATTGTTATTTCTTAACAGCAAACAGTTTAACTTAAGGCTCATGCATTTGCAAACCCTCTTTCATATCACTTTTGCTGCACTTAGTGTGCACCATGGAGGTAGCCTCTACTGTGAGTAGCATGTGAACACCACTGAATCAGTCAAGATTCCCTTCACCGCTGCCACTGGGAGAAAACCTGCTCAGCAGTAGATCAACCACCAGTGAGAGGGGTGCCAGCTCGTAGAAAATAAAAGCTGAATAAAATTACCCTCTTTCCTTCTTCTTAAACATATCAGGTTTGATATCTGGAAAATGTCAACCAGCAGCAGTCAGGAGGACAATGAGACAGGCACTCAAAATAAGGGGAAAATGCATTCAAATCACACAAAAATGGTAATTTGGACATGGTTTTAGGCCTTCATCATCATGCACAAAAATGCAGATTATAGCCATTAAATAGTATTTTTAAAAACCTAACTAGAAAAACTTTTTAAAATAGGTCTTCTAATGCAAAAGAGACACTTACATATAATGTCTATGTCTACAATTTTAAAAAGCAAATCCATTCAATTCTACAAGCTGCTGAAGCTTTACTGTTATTATTATACCCTCCACAAATGGATCATACAAATGAACACTAAAAGCTGTTATTCAGACTAACTTGGTCACCATGCATCCTTTGAGGGGAGCATTAGCTAATATCTGGATATAAAAGTAAGATTTGGGATTTGATTCTCAATTAGCTGATCCCTGAATTCAGGAGTTATTCCTTAATCAACCCCCTAATCAGGTAACAAATTTGTCTCCCAGAATGAAGGCTGACTTTTTGTGCACTCGGTTTGCGTGCCAGGGGAAGCAGGAATATTAATTTTAACCTGATGAAAACAGAATTATTTAGGACAGGAACAATGGCATATTGATGTATTGACAATAGTAATATAAACAATCCCAATCTACAGAGTATCTAGTAAGCATTTGTGCTTGCAAACATGGAATTTACATTCCAAAGCAGGTAAGTGCATCAAACCCTTCCTGACCACAGTTATGTTATTAGGACTCACCAATACAAGCGTTTCTAAGTTCTGGAGGACTGTAGGAATTGAGCAGAGTTAAGAGCTTATGGGCAAATTCAATTCGCTCCTGCCACTGAATGAGAGCTTGCTTCACATCTGCAAATGCAACAACCACAGAAATCTGTTTAGGTAATTTCTCAAAAGTTTATTAAATAGAGCATAGAATTTGACTGCTGAAGAATCTCTTTTTTCTCTAGCATGATTTTAATCCATCTCGAAATCTGATCTACTGATATTAAATTTACTTGATCTAGTTTCACATGATGTCAATAAACAATTTAATAAGTAACAATTTAATAACTGTTAGTAATCATATCTCCTACTATATGGGAAGTTTTTAAACACAGATAATAAGCAAGATAAAATAGGGTTTGGGTCATAAAAATTAATTAACAGCCAGCAGGCATAATTCTTTGAAGAGTTATAATCAAACCTTTTCTTTGAAGATACGGACGTGTTGATTTAAGAACCGAAAGGAAAATAGACAGAAGTTCTACCAGGTCCCCAGTCACATGGCAAGCCGTGGCCTCATGGTACATCATGTGCAACGTGTTAAAAGACTACAGAGAAAAAAATGCAAAAACTTTATGTTGCCAAGTTAACATGTCTTACCATTTCTATTTCTATCCTACAGATACTACTTTTGACATGTATTTTCTGCTCAAATAAGATGTATCAAAATATGCTGTGCCAGATGTCATCACAAAATTATTCAAAGACAATGACACTTAAAAAAGAGAAACAATCTGTACACAAAATGAGTGTATTTACTAAAAGGAAAAAAAAGAACATAAAGGGGGCGGCAAGGTAAAGGGACAGAAAGAGAGGAGAAAAGAGAGCAAGCAAATGAAGGACCAGGTATCTTCGATAACAACCAAACACAACTGTTGACCTGGAGATGTAGTTCTGGTAACAATGACCAACAGGCAGTCTTGTTTGGGGATTTAAACTGACACTTGCCTTTGGCCAGAAGGCTGACTTTTGTTCTTCTCATCTAACCCAAAAACTAGAGTCATATTAAATTTTTCTCATGTGCACGCCAGAGAGAAACTGAATTTGTAAATTTTTTTATAATATTTACCCCTCTACAAGTAGTTACCACCCAACTCAAGAAACAAACACTTTCATGAGCACACCCAATATAGCTTAGAGGGAGAGACATTTAAAAAAAGCCTTAGTTTGTTTTCAAGGTAAAAGCTTTAGATCAGTGTCTCAAAATAACTACAAAGTGCTCACACGTTTATCTAAAACCCAATAAACAAAGCATAACTGGAGACAGTATTTCCATATAATCCCAATCTTTATGTGCCAATATACAAAGTGGTATCACAGATGCATACAGACAGACATGGGTATGTGAATTTGGGGAAAAACCAGAAGATTAATATCGATGCTAGTAATTTTTCAAACTGCTCCTTAAGGACATATGCTCTATGACTGTATCTGATGAATTACTTCTCCTTTTATAACTAAAATACCTTCTGGACACCTGTGATTTATAGAAATCCTGGGAAGGAAAAGCAACTCATTTCCGAACTGCAAAAATTTTAGCACAGGACGTAAGAAAAGATATTTAATCTGCTGGGATATTTTAAAGATAAATAAAGAGTAATCTCATTCCCTGTAATGCGAAATACACCATTTTTATATTATGGTGAAGATAAAGGATACATGGTGAACCCTGCTAAGCAGGAAACTTTTCTGGATGTAAGAACTCCTTGATGCAAGATTTTTCACCATGCAAAACACTTCCAGTGAACAAGGGAAAATATAAGGCCTGGTGATTTCAAGCTGCAAAGCAACTCAGGTAAAAGCTGAATGCTAGTTTTATCTAACTTCTAGCAGTGTTTTACATAGGACAAATTGCACCTTATATTACATATTCTTTAAAAACTTTGTTATCCCTTGTTGGTATGGATCAGGGTTAACTAAACTGTTAAACGAGATTTTTTTTATACAGATACCTGTATGTATCTTAGTCTATTTATGAGCTTCAGGTATGAATAAAGTTAACTCAGTTCCTAACTTTTTAGCCCAAGTTTACTAAATATAAGCTAGCTGACTAACTACTATTAATCAAAAGGCTTACATGCATAACAAGCTTGTGAAAACTCAATTTTCAAATAGTACTCCAGTGTCTTAATTTTTATTTTTATTAACTGATTTTGTAATCCCAGCTTTTTCTATCACACTTTGTCCCAGTAAATACAAACTAATGACATAAAAAAGATCTGAAATTTTTATATATATATCATATAAAAATGGGGTTGGAATCAACCTCAACACATCATCTAGTCCATCCACATGCCTTAAGGCAGACTAAATATCTATGTCCTTGACAGATGTTTGCTTAAAGTCCTCCTGATGACTTCCAGCTATGCTGGCTGACACCTTCTGAAGCAATCTATTTCAATACCCCATTTACCTACAGCTACCTCCCCTCCACTTGTCTCGCACCATGGATTTCTACCAGTTTATTATTCCTCCCTAAATACACCATTCTACATATGCCAAGAATGAAATGCATCTTATTTTTTTACTCTTTCTCCAACACCTCCAGACAATCTTGATTTTTATATATATGAACACATGTTCTCATCCATCAGCTCAATAATGGAAGTGTTGAACAGAATCCAAAATCTTATACACATCTTAAGAAGAACAAAAGTTTAAAAAAAGAAAAAAAGATAAACACTGAAACACTGTATGTGCCCTTTTTCAGTCTTCTGGTATCTCACTGATCTTAAAAAAGCAGTCACCTAACAGTTCAGAGCTTTTTCAGCAATGACTTTTAGGCTATTCCTACATTACTGCAGGACAGCGTGAGTGGATCTGTAGAGTGAAACCGTTGGTGGGCAGGGGTTTGACATCTGAACTGTATCCATCTCAGGGCTCTGTTATTTGTTCTTTTTTTTCCTCTCTATTTTCAACTAACTCTGGTCTGGTCTCATGGACCAAATACCCATTTAAACTGGAATACACTGTATGTGCTCCAGAAATGCATTTTAGGTTTAGTTTCATCACAGAGAAATCTAGTTTGCATGCTCTTAGACGACTCCCTCCTTCTTGCAAGCAAAAGCACAACAGGTAGGAAAGACAGGCAGAATTGCCTCAGAAATGCCTCAAGGAAGTGTTCAGAAATACTAATCACAATAACATCTGAGTACCCTTTAAGTTATTTCTGTATTTTAGCCTGTTGCCTTAACACTTCTTAACTAGTAGTAACTGTGTGACTGTGCTCACTGCTGATCTGTAATAAAGAGAATGACACCAAAACAGCCTAAACTCACTACTCTCAACATAACCTGTTGGTGGCTTTCCCTCTGTCTTGAGAAGCAGGCAAACATTGTCCTGATCTTCTTTTTACTAAGAAAGAAATCTTTATTAAAGACGGAAGGGAAAGTACCTACGTGAAGAAGCCAAGACTGATTTCTTACTACTCACAATGACATTTCTTACTAGTTGCAACTTTTTCAGTAGACCTAATTTACTTTCCATTATGAACCTCAGAGCAATTATATCCTTGATACACGAGATGACACATCACCCTTTTATTTCTTGCTCATCCTCCCTATTTAAGCTACATCCTTTTAACAGTTACCCAACCAAATCACTGTTATCAACTAGCCTGTTATTTTTATACTGTATTAAGGTTTTGTATTGACTCAAATTTACTCACTTAACCTCTTACAATTAGTATTTAGACATAGAAAAATGTCTGGTAAATCTTTTTTTGTCCTTCCTATGATCCTTAAGATTTTAGGGTTTTACATGTCTGCCAGTATTTAATCAACATATTTCATCTATTTCATATGATACCATATTTAAGCAATTTAAAGCAAACACATTGTCAGGAAGGAAGGGATGACTTGATGAGAATGTGAGATGTTTATTGTAGTTAAATAATAAAGTATTTACCTCAGTCATCAGAATCAACCCTCTATTAAACACAACAAGAAGTCTGTCTTCATCCGATTCTAATAGTATTCTGAAGGCACTAGGAAAAAAATTCAAACATTGAGAACACTGAAAATTACATATCATCTTTTCATAATTCATACGAATGCTTTAAATTGTTATGCTCATGCTGTATTTTGGAAAACAGTCACAGAAGAACAAAGAAACCCCAAAAGAACAGAATTATTCTCTTCATTTCCCCCCCTACTTTTTATTTTAAATATGCCTCTAATGTCAACTTCCTTTATGTCAACTTTATATTATCAAAAGTAATTTATAAACAACCTTTACAGAAATATTTCCCTACAAAAATGCTAAAGCCTGAGGAAAATAGTGTACTTCAAAAGACAGAAGTTTATGCTTGTCATATGATACATTTAAGTAGGTTCAGTTAAGTATATGTTTGGACTTTTAAAATGTATAAATGTATATCAGAACATTTTATGCTTCCAGCAGAACAGAAAATAAACCATGATGCATAACTAATGAACCATTCCTGTCAACGTATCAATTCTTCCAGAGCATTTGGGTAAATCTGGCTGTGCCCTATGGCAGATGTATGAAATCTGGTAATTCAGGTAACACAACCCATTTTCCCTTTTCACAAGTGTTTGAAATGCAGCTGTTGATGCACTGAAACTCCAATACCTGACCTACATACACAGGCAATTTATAGTTACACTGAAAATACCAAGCAACAGCTTCAGAGGTACTACTAGGACAGACTAGAAATGAAAAACTATTTGAAGATATGACAAAATAAAACTCTGTCCCACAGGCAATATTTCTAAAAAATATTTCTGCCCAAGAATAATACATGTCAGCAATAGGAGCTGAAATTACTGCTTTGCCAGTATAGACTGACCATGGTAGGCTGAGAATGGAGTTCCAGCTTAAATGTTGATTAAGAACACTGATTGATTTGGTATCAGCTTTTTCATCCAGGGCTCTACTAACTGAATTTTGTCATGGTGTTACTTTTTGAACCCTGATGATATACACCTTGGTTCACATCTGTTTATTATAAAATATTTGCTTAGTTTCTGAATTTTTAGATGATGAAACATTCTAAAATAAATTACACTCACAAACAATTATTTTAAAAAAAAGTTGTAATTGCAACTTTCTGTTTGCTTACTTCTGAATAAAAGTAGCCACATAACTTTCAAAAAGAGGATCAAAACAACAATGCTAATTTTTATTGTACTTCACATTCGGTCAAATGTTGTTCTTAGTTGAGCAGCATTAGATTATTACACTACAACTTTACTCCTAACGTACCTTATTAAAGTAGTCCAACAAGACCGCCCGTCCAAGCAGCGCAGGTAACAGCTTATGGTTGTTTTCTTAAATTGCTTTATGTCTTCTATCTCTTCCTCTCTCATGTCTGGTCTCTGAGCTACAAACAGTTGCATGAGGTTAAAGAGCTCTTCTACTGCCTAAAAGACAAAAATATTAGGTTAGAGTAACCTCTCCCAGTATGTTGTGGCTGGTAACTTACTTATCCTGTATTACTTCTACTTAAGTAATATACAAACCAAATACGTGTAAGTAAATTTAGATGGGAATACATTTTTAAGCATTATAGCCAAGTTTTAAAAAAAATCAGTGTAAAACATTTTAACCTCAAATAATGAACACTAAGCCGTTCTTAAAATCTAAAATTTTGCATGGAAGTTGAGGCTATTTCTTATCTATCTTCAATGCACTTTTAGCCTTTATTATTTACTGTGTGGGTTAGGACCCTGAAATTTGAGACAACTCTTATGAACCTTAAACTGATGTTTTGATGTCTCCTAGCAGCACAGCTTGTTGTTACATATATGGAGAGAGAGAAAAGAATCTGGAAATCCTGACCCACGTGACCAAACTTCCTGGCTTTCCCTGAGGAATGAAGGGTCATCTTCTGCACCATGGGTATGCACATTCTCTGATGATAATATTTATATTCTAAATAACAGAATTCAGAAAGCTGCTTGTGCTAAAACTTGCTGAAGTCCCACGTGCATGGGAAACACTAAACAGAGTGGAGTAAAGTCCCTAGCAAGACAAACTGATGCTTCTGAGGAGAGATGCCAACCATGAAAGCAGCAGGACTACTCCCAGGACTGTCAGAGTAGAAAGCTACTCTGCGAGCTGAACTAAACAGAAGTTCAACATAGAAGATTCCATGCACCCTCCTCCTCTACATAGTGAATAAAATGTGTCTTCTTTCTGTTCTCGCACACCTATAAAAGGCCCCAAAGCAATACTCACTGAGTAATCATATAAAAATGCGTATTTTGCCTCTTAAAAGGTTTGCAAGCCTGTTTTCTCACTGTTACACGTGGACTATTTCAACTATCTACTCTCTACTGCAAGTGTTGCAATGTAGAGTCAGTGCCAGCTCCCAGTGCACCAATGTTTTGCCAAAGGTACACAAGTGTTCCCCAGGCGAATGCCAGACCATCCCACGCTTGAATGCAACAGGCTAAATCTTGGCCCTCCTCCAGAAACTGAAAGCAAAGAAGAAACTCACTGGGAATCCCTTCAACTCAGTGTGTCAGAATGCAACACACTCACTTGAGACCACCATTAAAGGCTATAACCTGTTTCTTACAACTAGGCTGGTGTATAGAATATTGAAGAACAATGGAAACACCAGTGTCTGCTTCTAGAAAGAAACATCTGTTCTCCAACTGCTACACAGCCAGGGGGAAAATCCAAGATGCCAAAGTTAGGGAACTGGGGTTGTTTAGCCTGGAAAAGAGGAGACTGAGAGGAGACCTTATTGCCCTCTACAACTACCTAAAAGGAGGTTGTAGTGAGGCTGGTGTTGGTCTCTTCTCCCGAATTGCTAATGACAGGATGAGGGGAAATGGCCTCAAGTTACATCAGGGGAAGTTTAGGTTGGATATTAGGAAGAAGTTCTTTACTGAGAGGGTGGTTGGGCACTGGAATGGGCTGCCCAGGGAGGTGGGAGTCAGCATCCCTGGGGGTGTTCAGAAAATGGGTTGATGAGGCACTTGAGGCCATGGTCTGATGGTCTAATGGTTAGGAATATGATGGGATAAAGGTTGGACTTGATGACCCTGGAGGTCCCTTCCAACCATAATTCTATTCTAAAACACTCCAGGCGCCCAGAGTACAGCTCTAAACACATCATTAATTACTCATACAAGATATATACAATACTTTCACCAGTGGATACATTAAATAAGTCTTTTCATCCCTTTCATTAAGAGAAACATTCAGTAAGAGAGGACATACTGTTAAGAAAACAGTATTTTATGGTACCAATCTACTTACTCCTGGGTACTGACTGGCATGTGGTGTGAGATTCTTGAAGGCCCACTGGATATTCTGGTGAGAAGCCAGCTGTCTGGTGAAGGCAGGGGACTGCTCACAGCAGAGGCGCAGGATGCCGTAGTAGGCAGGCAGCATCCCGCGGTTAAAGAGCACCACATCCTGATCGTCATGGTCTGCAAGGATGTAATTGAAGGCAATGTTCTTTGTCACCACGGGATTCTGGACAATAAGGCGTACGTTCTCTGGGCAGTCCACACACACATTATACCAAAAAGACAGCAGAGCCTGTTTATTGTGGTTTGTGGCTATAGCTGGCTCAGAGAGTTTAGGCTGGAAGAGGTTCCATAAGTCCATGAAGTAAGTAGAAAACATGAGTTTCTCAGTTTTTGAGATCAAACAGTACGTCATGAAACTGAAGTAGGGCACGAGTTTTGTAGTGCCATGGACAGCAGCATCAACATACAGCTTCGCTCTCGAAAGAAGGCCAAGAAGCACATTGTAGACTTGATGGAGAACTACTGTAGTATCAGGACTGAGAGGCAGATCACGTGTGGGGATGTGCAAGGAGCGGGTCGATCGGAACATCTGACGGAAGGAATTGCTTGGAATAAGCGACACCAAGAGATAGGCTGCAGCTTCAAATAAAAACAAATCTGTTACACCTTGGAAAAAGGACACACATGCTTAACAGTCATTTCAACACAAGTTATATTACACTGCGTGTTCCGTTTACAGACTTCAAAGCATTTTACAGATTCTGGTATTGCTACAGTCACACTAGAGATGAAAAAAATCAGGGTGGATAAGACCAGCACCAAGCACGTTAAAACTGGGGTTCAGATTTGCTTTCAGGCCTCTTCACCCTAAATGCCTGCCTACTGCTTGGTTCTAACTGTTCTAACACAATGCATCCCATCACAGAAATACAAACCCAGATGTTTTCTGTGACTAAATTGTCTACTGCTTGATCAAGACATGATTACCTCTTCAGAGGTGTTTACAACTGGAGTCTGTTGCTCTATCTCCAGTTTCTACATCTGACTTGACCACCGAAAATGAATTCAAATTCAGTGTGGCCTGCTACTGTGAAATCTCCTTTATAAAAAAACCATAGACACAGGAAAGGCTGAAAATGTGATCTGGCAATCTGACTGTATGATTCCTTGCAGGACAAACTAGAGAGCCAGGACATCCTGGAGTTGGGGAGAAGCACAGGCTGCTGCTTCTTCATCCACAAATTCAGAGGACTCAACTAAAGATTACTCTCTGATGCGTGACAAAAGAACATGTACTACTCCCACCTACAGTACAACTATGTGATGAACACTATGGAGCACTTCTTGGATTAGCTCTTTTTCTTCTTTAGGTTTTCATCAGCCTTGTAGATTAACCACACAAGATAAAGAACCTACTAATGTATCATTCAATTTACAAAATAAAAACATAGTTTTCATCACAAGCAGGTAGTATGTCTTGAAGAGGCACCACAGTTGTATTTTAAAACACAGCAATTTAAGAACAATTGGAAAAGGAAGACAAGACAAGCACAAGAGCACGTTTTTCATTTGTGACAGAAATATCCCATGCATTTTAACTTGCTACAACAGAATAGTAATTTTCGTCACTTTAAATTAACTTACAAGTTCTCACTCTAGGATAGTTGTGTGCCAGAAGAAAACGTTCAACCCAATTTTCCATATTCTGCAGCACCCAGCTGTGAGCTAGTTTATTTCGAGGTGTCTGCACAGCCAGCCAATCCAGGCACTGAGATGGGTTGTATTCAATGACCTGAAAGAAGAGTGGAAAAATCAAAAATAATATATTAACCTTGATACTATGTAATGTTAGTATTAATACCCCCTGAAAATAACTACTAAGACTTTCAAAGTATTTTTCCAAAATCACATCGGGCTATCAAAGCACCCTACAAGACTGAGGTGCTATGGTAGACAAACAAAACCCTTATTAAAATTTCACTGGTTTGTGCTTCTGAATCTTGTTCAAAGCTTTTGAAAGTTCAGTCTAAGTCCAAGGAAGTTACTCTACATATCCTTTCTGCATCTTTTGAGATACTTAAGAGTTGAAATGTTAAGAACTTCGAAAACTGAACAACCTTGTCTTTATAAACAATTTATTTTTTTAAAGCTAACACAAAACCTTAACACTGAATCAGTGTTATATACAAGTTATATCAAAAGAACATAAATGATATGCAAATGTGTTCATATAGCTTCCTGCTAAGAGTACCTATTATGTTTTTTATGAATATGCAATTTCAAGAAATAAATTCATCTAATGCTTTTCAAAGGTAATGAAAAGCCTGTGGAGTGCTGTTGTACAGTTACCAAAGCCTTACAGATGATAAGGAGAAAAGGCAGCTTCCTGTGCCTTTCTGGTTCTGTGTAGTTAAAAATTTGTTGACATACTACTAGGCCAATACATGTAGTTTGCTCATTCGCTAGCTTTAAAAATTATTTTCTTTTTACCTCAAGGTCCAGGTGCCCAGATAAGGAAAAAGGAACTCTATCTATCTATCCAGGGAACCACAGGCAGTAACTGAATTGCTGAAGCTGTTCCCAGCTACTCTAATCCACCTGAAGAATATGAGCAGCTGACATGACCAAAACTGGGCTTATAAAATTTTAATCTCCATTTAAAAATAAACAGATTAAGAACAATCTCCTCCCTTTTTTTAGAAATGACAAATTCATCTGTCATGTTTCCTTCACAATACCTGGAGGGTATCTCCAGGAAAGAGACTATCATTTTGCACTGTCTTCATCACTCAATCACTTCTTAATGACTTCTAGAAACTGGCATGGCTGCAAAAGTAGGTTCTGTGTCCTAATTCTGTCTGCCTATACATTAGCTAATGGGCCTTTCATCCCTGCCTATATAATTTGTAACTCTAAACCTTCAAAGGTGTCAACAATGCAAGGATAATCATGCTGGCAACACCAGAGCCTGAACTGATGACTTTTACTGCTAGAAGCTTGGCTTTCCAACAGAAACCTGTCACCGACTTGCTTCCTTGTAGGTTCAGTTTGTGTAGCAAGAATAAGGAGGAAAATAAAAAAGAGGATTGCTTAACAAATTACATACATTCCTTTTTGGCTGGTGACTGAAGCATGAAGCACATGTACTCATGCCACAACTTGTGTATTCTCAAGAACTCACTTGGAAAGGTTTCCTTATTGCTGGGAGAAATTGGTAACCTAACAGTCCCACATTTACAGAAAGCAGCTAGATGTAATTCTTGACCTTGAGATTCCCTGTTTGAACAATCTTTACCTGAAGTACAGCAGTTACAGATAATTCACATTCAGACTAGACACCTAGCAAACACTTGGTTCCTTATCCTATAGCTGATCCTAACCAGGAATAAAATCTTTCTGAGCAGTAATTCATATTCTATCCCACAGTGCTTCAGGGGGTAAGACAGGTTTGTGTTTCCCCAGAGGTCCCAATTCTGCACAGTAGTAATCTTTTACAAACCCAGCCCCACTTATTTTAAAGCGTATTAAAGGGAATGACTGTTCAACAGTTTGTCCTCAGCAGTCTTCAGGCTGGACACGTTGTTCTTGGTCATAAAGACAATAAATTGTACTGGGAACTCAAAGAGCAGTTAGTTGAAGTGAAAGCTCTAATTCCTCATCTATTGCTCAGATCAAGGAATTATCCCTGTGCCAATTTGGTTAAAAAGTCTCTTTCTCACTTTAGAAATGCAAGCAAGAAAGGTCCTACACCACAGCAATTATCCACTAGGTTCAACTTACTAACATTTTTAACCCATAAAATAGTGTGGAGTATTTTATGGAGAGCAAAAAATGCCCAACAACTATTCAAAGAACCAGTACTTAATGGACAAAAAACCCCTAACAAATGATGGGCCTTGAAATATTTTACAGTCCCTGCAAAAAGATAATTGAGTAAAACAAGTGGAATTTGCCTAAAAGAAGCATTCCAGACTCTCATTATGAATCAATTAATTTCTCATTAAACTAAAATTTAAAGTTAAACTGAAATAGCAGTTAACCAGAACACTCTTAGAGCAGAACGTTTAAATGTCTATTAGCTGTCACTGTTTATTTGGCAGAGAAATGGTCATAAAAAAAATAACTGTGAATCAACGTAGCAAGGATGACAATTAAACAGAACACTCTATTGCAGACTTAAAAGAATGAACAAGAGAAAGACAATTCAGCTTCTGTTTTCTTCTACATGTTGTACCTCCCATATCCTCTGCAGAATGTAAGAAGCAAAGGGTGGCATTCCTGGAGGTCCACCAGCAAATTCCATTAGCATGGTCAGCAATTTGAAAAAAGGATTGGCTGCCTGTAATGCATACAAATAAAATATCCATTTCATTTCATCTGCTAATCTTTTTAGAGACTTTAAAAAAAAAAACCCTCAAACACTTGCATGAAAATGTTTCTCTGAACTTCTTACACAAATATTTATATTACTTTTAATCCCTTACTATTTAAATAATTCATATATATGTATCCACATATGAATACAGCAGAATTAAGGCACTTTTTATAATGGCTTAATACAGTGGCTAGTGCAAGGCAACATGATCATAATAGGATCAATCTAGTAGAAGTATGTAGTTATGAGGAAAGAACAGTACACATTGTCTAGCACAGTCAGACACTATTCTGAACAAAGCGGGGGAAAACTCAAGCTGTACAGTCTTGAAGAATTCACCAATTTATCCTGTTTGCATCTATAGAAGACTTCACTGCCTCAGAGAAGCTATTATTTTTATGTATTTGCATAACACATAACATGGATCCTGAAAAACTTAGCCAAAAGCATCACATTTTGAGGGTTTATGCTGATCATTATTATTGGCATACTGTTTTCCTCTGAAACCACCACCATTTCTACTCTAACATGTTGGCTCTGATACAAATTCTTCTTTTTTTTAAAGTTGGCTAAGACTCACCCAGCTTTTAACAATGCTTCAATAAAGTGGTTACTATTATTATTCTGTATTTTGCACCTCACCAAAAATGTCTCTGATGCACGTGCATACGTGCAAAGCAAAAAAAGCATAAAGATATAGGAAATGTTAGCATGACAGGAGGGAAGTAGACTGTCATCTGATAGTGCCCATTCCATCACACAAAGCAAAGCTGTCATGAGAGTGATTTAGTCTGTGTTTCTTTTCCAGCCATGATCATGTCTCCTCTGCTTGACATGCACTCAATTTTTCCTGATTATTTTTAATTTTCTGACAGCAGTATACAAGAATGTCCTTGTGTGAGCATACACTTCTCCACTCTATATTTATTTTTCATGTGGAATTCATTCAGAACGCTCAGTATTTTTGTTATTACCAGGGCAGGAATTTATTCTGACTGAGAAAGGTGTTTGCATGCACAGAACTGCAAAACAGTGCCCCAAAACTTAACCAACCAGATGATAATTACATTATCTCCACTTATTCCAGCATACACATTCTATTGTTACCATTTCTTTTTAATTCATATAGGTGGAGAATCCAGAAATATGTTATTTAGCTTTGAATAAAACTTCCATCTTAAACTGCATACCAGATTTCTGCTTTAGAAAACTTAATATACAGTGTAGTTAGACTTCATTTCATGTCACAAAAACTACCATGGATCATCTTCCATGCAAGATTTTTGATTAGCAAAGGATTATTTAAGTAATTTAACACAGATAAATATTAATACAAATGATTTAATATACAGGTAGTATGTTTACATACCTCAGGAGTCAACTTTGCTATAGATGTGAAAAGCATGGACACAATCTTAAAAACAAAACAAACAAAACTCACTTAGACTTGTGCTTATTCAGTCAAAATAATCAACATCACCCCATTACACTTACAAGATTTTCAACACATAGCTACAGTTTCTGACACTTACATGTTCTGCGAGTCGATTGTTGTACCGACACAAACTGAAAATGAGATTGCAAGTTTGCCTGATGTTGATACCATCACGGATATGTTGAAACAAAAAAGGAAAGCCCTGCAACAAATAATAAGATACTAGTACACTGTCTACAATGACATAAATACACATATATGTGTGCATTATTTTTGAGGCTCATACAGGCATACTTAAATAAATTACCTTTCCTCCTGTTAATGCTGCCATGTCGTTTTGTGACAAAGTCAAATGCCTAAAATACAAAAAACCTTTATAATTTCACTTCAGAGATTATTAAAAGTAAGGTTAAGGAGAAATACAGGACTGAGTGTTGGTTTATATTCTTCAGTACCACAATATACAAGAGAAAATAAATGTATAGACATAAAATTGAAGAAAAATAATAAATATTTTGTACTTAGACCAAGTGAAGAAAGAAAGCCAAATGTGGGCAGCCAGATGTGTTCAAGGATTTAGACTGAGGCTTTTATTTGGTCAACAGTGCCAAAACATTTATCTTTTAAATGGTTAAAATATAATGGGCCCATATACAATCTCATTTACGCTGTTAAAAAGCCCACAAAAACCACCAAACCCAAACCCATAAAACTCTAATTCCTTTCTGAACTAGCTTAGATTAGAATTTACTTTGTTTTTTCAGAAGCTCTTGCCTTTCTGAGCGAGATTGTTCAACTAAGAGAGCAATCAGGGCAATCATCTTTTCAAGTGCAGCAGGCCTGTATTTTTCTTCTGCTAAAGAAAGTATATCTTCCTCTTCCTCCTCTTCCTCCCCCTCTTCCTCAGAAAGCACTTCAACCTGTGGCTGAAGGAAAAAAATAAAAAAGGTAACTTCAATGTGGACATTTCTAGCCTTAATTTCAAAGAGCCTGTACACGGTTTTGCATATATTCTGTTGTTTTATTCAAAACAACTTAATAAACTTGCATGAATCAAACCAGGTAAATAGCTAATCACTTGATTTTCATGTTGAAGCACTCATTGTGCACAAGTTAAATTGTATTTACAAATGCAAAAAGTCACTACATAGCCTGTATGGTGGTCTATATAATTACAGAAGCAAGTAAATGTAAAAGCTTAGGTTGCACAGTAGGAGTAAGCAGTCAATTGCTACCATTAATAGCATAAGGGCAACTTTAAGTGCTTCTACTTAATATCTATTTCTACATTAAACAGAAATAGTCAATTCAGCATCTTTTAGAAATATTATATTCACTTAAACATTGGCAAAAAAAAACGTATGAGTGAAGCCATTTTAATTTAACAGCTGAAAGACAGTTCAAGAGACACAGCACTAATGATCACACATGTAACACACAAAAGACCAGTTCTCCTTATACAATATATTCAAACTTACATTTTCAGGTCCTTTAGTTCCCATGTAGAAATGGACCATTGTAGATATGGCTTGCAGTGAAAGCAAGAACTGGCTCTGAAATACGCAGATATTCAATTACTTGAAAGTACATACACGCAATACACATACCTAGTTCCCAAAACTAAAAGGCTATACTCACTTCCTCTTCTCCCATTTTGGCAAATTCATAAAGAAAGGCAAAGTATTCCGTGAGATGTTTACTGTGAGGCTTAACACCGTGCTCCATAATTGACAAGAGTGTCTTCACAAAGCGTGTTACGCAAGAGCGACTGCCGATGTCTTCCACAGGACCATCCATGTCATCCGAACTGAAAACAAAATCCAATTTAGGTATTTCACACAATACATGGAGTGTAAAATCATCTTGAACCAATCAAAAAAAAAAGCATTCAGAAAAACATACAGTTTTCTGTCTTACTATCATACTCCAATCTCCATCACTTTCTTTTATACCAAGTATAGCCTAGGTAACAACATGGCTTAAAGCAAGGTAGCATCTGTCACTCAAAATGTTGAAAGGATAATAAAATCAGTATTCTGGACCAAGATTCTAGTCAGGAAAAGAATTCTTAAAAAAACAGTACGAGAGGATCTGCTCCTTCAAGCAATCTTCTGGATTTGCACGTCAAATTTCCTGAGTTTCAGGAAAGAATGCTGTTATAGCCAATTATACTGTGTAAATAAGGAAATGCAGTCTCCTAAACACATAGACAAGACCTTGACAGGGCAGAAACATGCACTTTCCACCCTATTCATCTACTCTAAGTTGGATCTTATCACTGAACAAACCAAGTGACAGAGCCTTTTAAAGGCTCCCAGAGAAAATTAAATTATATTTTTTGCCACGAAAACTGTATCTTCATGTCCTGAATTTTGTAATGGCAGTATAGTTATTACAAACTGCCATTTTTGCTCTGGAAAAAAGTTATTATCAGGATCACGAGCTCAGCCCACGAGATGAAGGAAAAAAAACTTTCTTCTTATTATTATGTCTCAAAAAGAGTAAATATTTCATAATTGGAGACAAACTGACAGTTTTCTTGATAGTTAGCAGAACAAAGTAGAATTCGATAGGTTTTTTTCCACTTTTTGACAAAAACTGTGATTTAGTTATATGACACAGGACTAGACTGCACCTGTGTGTCTCTGGATTTACAATTTACAATCAGATTCTCACATACAAGCACTGAGATCTACACTTGCGGTGTATTACTAACAGTGAAAAGAAAGACTGTGCTGATCATCTCGTCTAAGGGAACAAATGTTTCAAACAATGTATCTTTAGACAATGGCTTTTCCAATCACAATAATATTTGTAAATAAATCAGAGCATTTTGGGTAGAATAATAATAAACAATTAAAACAGTACTATTTTAGGTTTACAAGACCATTTTGAATAATTCATTAAAGTGGTTGCTATAACACATGTAATAAACAGAAGCTTTCAGGTGTTATTATTTTACCAGTCCTCCATTCCTGGCTGGAGATAAAGATGTGCATGCACTGGCCTCAGTCTCTGTATCACATGAATACACAAACGCTGGAACATCTGCAAATGCATAAGTAAATGAACTCCACATGTTCATTCTTTTACATATATGTCAATACATATTTTCTAAGCAAAGAATATTCTGTCTCCAAGCACCACTTCCAGCTCTGTGTGATTCAAAGTTAAAGCTGAGATGGAGATGCCCACGTTCCATTTCTTAGTGTACTGACACATCATATTTTAACAGAACAGCCAAACCTGGTTTTATAAACAGATTTGATGGAGGAACCATAAAAACTGCTTTTAATACTAGTGTGCCCTGCACATTACTAAAACAAGACTTAAGACTGCTGCTCATAAACATTTTTTCTTCAATACCTCTTTTTGGAAATTTTTAGATACTTTTGGCAAGATTTTTTATATTTTGCCTCTAGCTGTAAGAATTTCTGTGAAAATTTTAAGGAAATTCCTTCCGGTAATTTTTAATTTATAAAATATTCATCAAGGATTAGAGCTTTGCCTAAAATCTCGCATAGAGTTCTCCCATGAAATGTATTCCTTTGATAATAGGTTGCATATAGAAATTATGTGTGGTTCTATATGGAAATACTACTTTAATAATCATAGAAGTGAAACCAATTGAAGGGTTCAGCTGAGATAAAGGAATTGATGAAGTTTTTACCTAAACAACTTGCAAAGAAAATATACTCATAAGTGAAACTATTAATAGTATTTGTATCTGAATATTCAAATGCTAGTAATGCAGGGTTTTTTTCAATTTTAAACATTTCCACAAAAGGGTAATATCAAAACTTATGGCATAATGTTATAAAATTAGATATATCCACAAAACCCAAAGGCAGAAGTTCAGAAGAGAAGCTTTCCATTAGGAGTAGTGAACGTACATAATTTATTATTTTCAAACTTGTAATGATCATCTGGGAGTTGCAGAAACCTTTATTTGCATTTATTATGACATTTTGTGATCCTAACTGTACAACTACAGCACCATAGTAATATTGATTTTGTTTCAAATAACAATAAAGCTCCCACGGCCATTTTTTTTTTCAAAATCATATGCAAGAATAAAAAAGAGTAAGGAATAAGAAATCAATAAAAATTTTCATTGTATGTGTCTTAATAATTGTCCATTTCTGTTCATGGGCCAAGTAGTCACTTGACTTAAAAGGGAACATCTTTTCTTACCTGTCTCACAATCTGATTGGGACACTTTATTAGAATCTGCATTGGCCACCAATCATCATCAGCCATACGATCCAAAAACCACTGCAGAAGATACATACTTTGTTAGTTTTGTTCCAAACTTGTTCTAGTCCAATCTTCTTTTTGTATATTAAAGTCTGAAGAGAAATTGATGTTACTATTATTAAGGAATAAGCAGGCATTAATCCAAGGGAAATCTAAATGTCTTCCGTGCATGACAAAAAAGGAATAAAGATCAACAGCAGTAAACATCAATATAAATTTATATCCAGTATCTTCTTATCCCTGGGTTCTGCATGCCATTATTCAATTCTCTGGAAGGACACACTTATCCTGAAAAGTGATGTCAACAGAATAAAAAACAATGCTTACAATGAAGCATAAGCTAAAGGATCTTGCAGAATATGGATAGGCTTAAACAAGAATGTAGCTCCTGAATTAGATCCCTTTTGAATTTTAAAACGTGGCAAAGCCTTACCACCTCCAGAGACAGAAAATGTATAAAAATAACAGAGAATGATTCATCCAAAGTTAAGACTCAGCAAATAGTACAGCTGAGAATTCTGACTCCACACATTTTGGGTTATTTGCAAGGAAAGACAGTGTCAAGTACAGAATCCAAGTTGTTGTTCCTTTTATTTCAATCGCACCCGAGTATTTTTTACTATATTAAATGTCTTCCCTTGTTTTAAGCATCATAGGACTACACCATAGTAACAAACTGTATTACCCAAATACTGCATGTTGCATAAAAAATTAACTTAGAATCATTTTACGAAAGAAAAAATAATGTAATTCATTTGTACTGAATAAGGTCTGATGCAGGATACAGTATGCATTGGGGTCCTTGTACATTTAAGCTATCACAGACAGGCTATCACAAATTTTCCTTCAGCATCTCAAAACTGCTATAAGCAACACCCACAGTGTTTGTCTATGGTTTCTCAGTCCCTCTCCACTCTGTTCCAGACTCCCTTCAGGCAGCATCCTGAAAAACTTCATAGTAAAAAACATTTCTCCATTTTCTTCTCTTTCTTCTAGGAATTTTTGGTCTTTCTTACACATTGGGTATAAGATCCTCAGCTTCACAAGCAAGGCACCCTATGAATCTGTTTTCAGCTAAGTCTGACATTACCAGTTCTTACTCCCCTTCTAAGGTTCTTCCTTGCACCGCAGCCTTTTATCTCACTGCCCTCCTCCCTTGGATTTAACTCCAGTCCCTGCCATTCTGGTCTTTAAACATTAGCCTGTCTTTCCATTTCTCTGTGTGATTTAATTTAAACACCTCTTTATTACACAAATCAACATGTAATGATCAAATAAAGAGGTGGTGACAGTGTGTGCCTTCTATTCTAGAGACAAAATTATTTTGGCCTGTGGTCTCAACATAGGATTCTGAAAATAAAAGTCAAGTCATTCCCCAGATTCTGCAGTATTTAGAGAGGAAGAATTTCATATCACAGTGCACAAATATGCCAAATACAGTAGTCCAAAATATTCCAGGGATACGAACCTCCAGGAAAGTTAAACAATATATAGAAAGTTGGTTTGTACTTTGCTGAGTTCCTAAGTCACTTACTTCACAAGCTGCCTGACTGTTATTAAACTGTTTTGTTAACAGTTCAATCCACTGAAGCATTGTAGGCTGTAAAAAGAAATACAGAAAAAACTATAACTTAAAATAATGAATCTCAACTTAATCTTTAAACATTTCTAAATGGTCGATTAGGACACTGAATCTTAAGAACATAGTTACAAACACTAAATGCTTTATAAACTAGTAATATGTTGCACCTACACAAAAGTAACAGTACACACATTGAAACTAATGCAAGTAGTACCTACACACTAGTTGTCCAATTACACACTATTACATATTCTTACTAATCCCAGACAATCTAGAATTACTAGCATTATGCCACCATAGATGAAAAAGAAGTAAAATCTGACTGACAATAAAGATGTTTCAGAGAGAACAGAATTTTCTTGTCATTTTATGCTAGTGTTTATAACTTAAAAATTCATGAGCACAACTGTTGCTTAGTGGTAAACACTCCTCTCTACAGCAGACTTTAACAAGTGCTTGTTAAGATTTGAATCACCCAGGAATTTTCAAAAAAAGAACACGAGATCTCTTCTTCCTGAGGCATTGCTGAAGCAAAGGAGGCTAAAACCAGAACCCACATTTTTTTCCATTGTGCAATGTTTACTATGTGTTAAATGACACTGGACATTAACTTTGTATCATCTATGGTACGTAACACATCTCTAAATCGCACTTCTAAAATGAAGAAGTACAGATATACTTTTCACTATATTCATGCAGTTACTTAAGAATTTACAAGTAAACAGAATACCTTTTCCTTTGAATGAATAAATGTCTCTAGTACAAAGGAAGTGCTTAACTGGAAGAAAAAAATATTGCACCATTAATTATAGAATGCCTGAATTAAAATGCAAACAAGTTAAAAATTAAAATAAACATGATGTGCTTTTGAAGAACTTACCTTTGCTGTCATCAGGGAAACTGCTTTTGGATCTGGTAGTGTGCTTGGGATGCTACTACACAACTGCCACATAAACCTAGAATCAGTAATTTTATTTGTTAATTAAAATAAATACAGAAAATCTGCAAGAAGTAGTATTAATATTACATTCTTTAAGAAAAACTTACCCAAAATACGTGTGTTCAAAAATGTTCTTGTCTTGAAGAAACTGCATGTTATCATGCCATATCCACTGAAGAAAAAATGCTAACATCAGATACAAGAAAGCAGTTTATTTCACTACATAAGCATGATTTTAAGAATATTTAAATGCTTGCCATGGCTAAGAAAACAAAATTTATTCTTATGAAAAATTATTTCTGGAAACATTTTTCTTTACTTTAAAGGACTGGCTCAAAGTTGTTTTATCCATATTATAACAAATATTAGTTTTGCCTGCCATATGACTGCAGAACAGAGTTCAGAATTTTCTCCCTCTGTGATCTCATTTTTACAACTTAATTACTCACATTTTCAGACTGCAATTTTGAGAACTGGTCCAATACGTTAAAAAAACCCCAAAGTTTAAGACCTTATTTTGATGTCTGCAATAGTGTAATAACTTTTAGAAGTTTCTAGACACATAGTTTAACTAACAGAGACCTGTTAAGACTTTCCAGCAGCCTTGCTAGGTATGTCTAAAGGTTGAAGTTTTGACTCAAAGCCTGATGAGCTCTGTGAACTTTTGATAAATTCTAAAAAGTTTTGACTCGCCATCATTAACCAGAAAAGGATTTCATGCCAAGTTCCCCTCTTCCTCACTCCAAAATGTTTTTGACCAAATCAGTTTGGTCATTTTTCATATAAAAATAGTTTAAAAGTTTAACTCTGATAAAATCTATTATTATTTTTAAGACTGATAAGGATAAAAAGCACAATCTGATTTGCTGGCTAGGGGTGAAGAGTCTCTTTAAATTAGGAAGCTTACATCTGACAGAAGATAAAGTAATACTTCTAGCCAGAGAGAGCAGGGAAACTGATTTTTCAGGTGATAAAAAGGGAGAAGAATGTCTTACAAATCCCATTTGGGGATACACCTAGCACAGTGAGATGCCTAGCAAAATACCCTGCTCCTCTGTGTTGCCTTTTCTAGTTCCTCAGACCACATATGGCTTAAATAGTATCTTTACATAAATAGCCAGGTAGCCTAAGAGCAGGCCTCATCACTGAGGAGGAACAGGGAGATGCAACTATTACTGTGTTTTCTTTCCCCTACCCCTTTTACTAATACCTGGGCTACTCTATGACTATGAGGAGGAAGGGATCCTTTTCTGACTGATGCTCTCTGTGCATGACACAAATACTCATGATCTTTCTCATGGATTGCTTTCACAATCCACTAGCAAAAGTGCAAACAAACAGCTGGAACCATTCTCTCATTCTGTCACCCCTCAAAGCACTAAGTTGCCGAGTAACTGAAAGATGAAAAGGCTGGTGGTTAATGAAAATATTTCCAGTAATATTGTAACTGTTTGGAAAATGCTGATAAGCACTCATAAAAATGAAACAAACAGCGGTTTACCATTTTCTACAGATATGAAGGAGAATGATTCAGGTATCTGAATTAAAAAAATACAGGACTGAATGAAAAAACTTACATACAGTGGTAATTCTTAACTCACTTCCTATCATATAACATTTTCCTAAGGAAAAAAGCTAAATGAAAGGATTGTCATCTTATTGATTTAAATGTAATTTGCTTTCCTATCTTCATTCAGATTCCTGGTTTCTTTAGTATTTCCTATAGTATTTCCTACAGTATTTTAAAATTGGTGTTAAAACAAATCAACTTGTACCTCCAGCAATTCTGATGAAACATCAAATTTGTAGTCTTTGCCATTTTCCTCCTCTGGTTCCATCCGTTTATAAAACAGCATGTAAGCACTGTGTGTCTTTAAGAAAAAAACATCTGTATAATTTTTGCTTTGAGAAATAAATCATGAAAGTAGAAATATAATCATATAACAAGTGTTTGGAAGAGAAATACCTTTTCAAAGGAGAAGTCCATAAATTTATCAGTGACAGAATCGTAAGTTTTTGTCTGTCAAAAAAAAAGTAAAACCATTAATTACAAGCGTTTTTAATGGCCTGATTATTGACAGTTTGAGATAAATGTGCAAGCAAATTATTTCAAGACATTTGCAGAGAGACTGCTGACAATTTATTTCTTGCTCAAAGTAGTTGTCTTTCTTTTTTCTTCTACAGTGGCCTATTCTGATTTTTCAGAGTTGCTACGCAATATTGTGACCTATATCTCATGCAATTTCCTGTCTCATCCATCTCATTGACACTTCTTCTTTTAAGGTACTTAAAGGTATTTTATCCATTTGCCAAACAAAGTATTTTTTGCTTTATTTCTGCATATTCTCTTTATCAGTCAAGAGGATTTTCCTTATTTACAGGACTGTTTTAGTAAGACACTGCATTATTAATGTGTTTTATATAATGACACGATTACAAAAATCATAAAGAATTACCAATTCAAGCTTAACCAGGGTATCATTCAACAGTTATTTGTATTACTACTGTGAAAAAATATTGAGAATTATGTCAAAGGGCAGTGGGCTGACCCAAAAGACAAACCTGATACTGTACAAAAATCGTTGCACTACTGAAAGCAAACAAACATCAACTTAAGAAATTTTATCTTCTTACAATAAAAGGAACAAGCAAAACTATTTAAACTGTAGATCCATTGGCTTGAAACTCACTTACTAGTATTAGAGCTCAAACCTTTCTGCTGAAGAACAGCATAGCTGGACACAGATCTGACAGGGTTTTAGTTCAGTTCTGTCACCAATGAAAATGGATCTGACCATAAAAAGTTCACAGACCAGAATCTAGAAATTATTGCCACAAGGCATAGACAAAGATCAAAAGCCTTGTTTTTTCCAGATAGGCATAAGCTTGGAGTAATTACTCCTTAAATCAACAGCCTGAGCAACAAAGCCATCCAAGGATTCCTAAATTAGTTGCATATTCACTTTTTAATAAATAAGTGATGATAAAAAGCAGATACAGTGAAGAAATACTGCTTCTTTGGAGAGAGGCTTCACTAATTAATTTTGATTCATTACGAATACTGCTATACTTCTGACACCTGTCTTTTAAAACCTCACAGAAATATCTGGATTTATAGTCACAAATTAAACAACATGATGGTTGCTACAGGAGAAATCAAGATCCATCTCCTTTATTGTCTTAACTTCTATTCTACAGAAAGTGTAGAAAAACTGAAAAGGTTGCATCACCAGCCTGGAAGCATTCACTCTTCCAAGTCTTTCATCCCTCAAAGGAAGGGGAGACCCTTTGAAGGGACCGATGGTGGAAGAAGAGCTATCTATGTGAACATAAGATAAAGTATCACCTGCACAACAAAGATGTCAAAAGTTTATTAAAACCCAGCTAACGCTTCCGTTTTATATGCATTCCCAACAGATGGCAGGCCAAAGGTGAACACTGAGGAATCATTTACAAAGGTCTTCAGAACAGATATGGTAATGGTTGAACATGACAAAAATGAAAGTCATAACTTACAGTCATTTCTCCACCAAAACATTCTGAAGCAAGCTGGGCAGAATCAAAAGGTTTTACTTCAGCATCATTGAATAGGTACCTGTAAAACGGTAAGCTTTTGAAATAACTGCTGTTTGTCTCCAAGGACAAATAAAGCATATCAAGCACTTTAGTGGTTCTTCAGATTTAAGCATTCCTATTAATTTCTAATGTCTTGTTTGAACCACAGCAAACTAAAAACTGATCGCAAAAGTGACTTCCTTTCAACAGTATCAGAAAGTCAGCATTTTAGCAGTTTTTGTTTTTTCTTTGGATCAAGAAACACATTAGCTTTCCTAATTTTTCCAGTCAACTCTTGAACAGAGAATCTGAGATATGACATCAAAAAATGACAGGCAGAGTGTTCCCTGCGTTCTTATGTCACCCAGCAAGACCATGGATATGGTCTTTCCATGCCCCTGTCCCATCCTTTTCCCAGGCTACTTTTCTCAACCTTTCTTGCTCTTCAGAACCATGATACTCCCAATGTATGCAGAAGTTTCCAAATTAGAAGTGGCATTTCATAGTTAAAAACCCAAAAATTATTATAGTGCATAGCACTTATTCATCCATATCTATCTCTCTCTCTCTCACTCATATGTAAGAAGATCCTGACAAATTCAACAAGTTTTAGTTACTTAAACATAAGGAATTACAAGATTTTGGTGTGCTTAACTCACCATTTGTTGTTTTTGTAAGCATGGGGATTGACTATATCTCTGATAAAGCTGTAGTAATGTCCACCATCTGCTGTTCCTGTGTGCACTGTTACGCCTATCAGATCGTATTCGTAACTTTCAGTTTCTTTCAAATATTCACCATCTTCCTTAAAACCTGAAATAATTTAATACAATATTTAATCAGTTATTTCCTAAATACCTAAACTCCTGTTACACATTTCCTCCAGTCACATTTAATTTTTTTTAATTTTCAGCACTCCACAATGATGACAGCCAGAAACCCCCCTACCCAGGACAAGCAGCGTAGAACCCAACTCGTGTGAAACAGCTATAGCTTCTTTGCAAAGCATTACTACTGGGGAGATTGGGACTAGTAACTAAGCTATTCCATGTTAGCACATCTTATTTATGATGGCAGCTAGCTGGCCATTTGCTGAAGTTCAAGTCAAAGTCAAAACAGGCCAGTGAGTGACAAACTGTATGTAAAGATTTGTAATTTCTCTCGTACTTTAAAAACAAATTTAAGAATAATTCAAATTGACCAGTGTATGAAAAGAAAAATAACTGGCTGTTTTTCTCATATTAAATAAAATATGTGACTTCGGGAATATAGGTTGATTAAAACTTATCTTTAATTTTATTTTCTTAAAAAGAAAATCACTAACTGTTTGCATATGTTGTGTATATAAGGGAGTGGTATGCAGATGAAAGAGACAAAGCCTGTTGAATTTTATGAGGCATACCTTCTTTTCTGTCATTTTTTCCCATGAGGAAATCTTCAGTGTAAGGTGTCATATCCAAACGTAAAGGGAATGAAAAATGCGTATTGACTTTCTCCTTCATCATGGTTACCATATTAAATGTGTATCTCATTGTATTGAAGCTCAAGATACGAGGTAGTTTCTTAAAACATGCCCTGAAGGATTAGAAATAATGATGATTTACAAAAGCTTAGTAGAATTGTATTTTCACAAAGATATTAAACATATTTATTTCAAACATAAAATTGGAAATCTGTTGCTCAGACACAAACATAAAATGCAGTGATCCTAACGCCCTAGAGCAGGGCAGCCTAACTGGCAGCAGAAAGGTCAGATTTAGTCTGTTGAACAACTCCATTTAGCCCATCATTATGCCTTAGAAGAAACATTAAATTTGCTCATATGGTATGAATGGCAAGTTTTCTAAAATGGTACTTTAAAATCAGTCATGAACAAATTTAACAATGCAAATCCCCTCATTAGACAGAGCTACTTTCTTGTAACTGACAAGTTTCAATGCAGAACATTTCTTTTATTCAATCTCATAAACTTCACCTTAGTGGTTTTAAAGTGGATTACTCTTCCACCCATGTCATTTATAACAGCAACAAAACCAACTATGAGGTTTTTAATCTCTAACTAAAATATTGTTAGTTGCAAAAAAAGAAAAAAAAAGGACAATATAAAACTTTTATTTAGTTTTCTCCTTATTAGTACACTTTTAAAAATATGGAAACATTTTTAAAACTACCAATTTTAATTAAGAAATTTGTGGCTATGTATGAAACCTAAGCACTTCTCCTGCGTAATGAATAACACAAGTGCCAAACAAACTATGAAAGACACTGATCTTTTAAAAATGGGAAAAATAACAGATTTCAAAAGGTACTAATCAAAAATTTCTTTTTATTTACATTAAAAAAGGTCATGAATATTTTGCTGTCTAGGTGACCTTTTTCTAAGTTTTCTAATATTCTACGTTTCAGAAATTGTATTTCTTATGTTATGTGCTCATTTGTACAGGGATCACATCCTCATAGGCCTGCACAGTAGCAAATTGAATGAAACCACAGTCCTCCTGTTTCATCTAAAGGACTACTCTGATTCAAATAGTAATTTCAGTAATTTGCTAAAAAGAAACAATAAGTTATTTATTCTTAATCATACCTTTTTTCAGCCCGCACTTTCTTCCCACAATGAGAACACGTATACATGTTGTCACCTTCCAAGGTATCTTTAATAGTTACTTCATCAAGAGATTCCTACAAATAGTAAACAAAAAAAGGAACTTATGTTTCTCTTAGATACTTTTATCTTGTGCTTACATGGTATGCTTTACAAACCTCTCTCTCAATCTTACAGTAAGTTTAATTAACTTTTCTGTAAGCTATGAAATAAAGGTGGGCAAAGGCACCAAAACGTTTGCAGAAAGAACATGCAACTGAGCTAAGAGAAGAGTCTGACATTGTTACAACAAAACCAAACACAAAATTAAGGAACCAAATGAGAAAAACAGTATTCAGTATTCCAAGCTGTCCCAAAGAATTCACACGCTTTACATTCAAATTCCAAATGTGGGATCTAAAAATTGTTTAAAAAACTCAAAAGCCTAAAATCATTTTGGTCTAAGTTTAACTCAATAAGCAACAGTTTATGTATATATAAAATTTTTTGACATTTACAATTCTGTCATATAAAAAATGGCCATAGAATTTTTTAAGCACAGAAGGGAGTAAACAGTGAATACTGGTTTGTAACACAGCTTTTAGTCAATTCCAAACGGCACCAGCTGATACCATGTTGCACTGAAAAGATGAAACAATTCAACCAAATTACCTAGCAATATCAACCAAGAAATACACCAAAACTAGAATACAGATACAGAAAGCACAAACATATGCGTATGGCCAAGTCTCTTCATAATTGTGATTTATGGTACACAGCTCAGCCTGGCATTACTTACATAAATATTCTTCATATCTGCAACCTGGCACCTTACTGTATAGAACTCTTCTGCAGTCTGACTTACATGCTCACAGTCCTAAATCACAGCAATGAAAGAGAAAAGCAATGAAATAACTCTTTCGAGAAGTTAGAAAGAGAAATCTTGAAAATCTAAGGATAAGGAAAGAATACTTACCAAAGAAACAACATTGTTTGTGATAACACCTCCAAACAAACTTTTCACTGTGTTTTTCTGTGAATGAATTAATAAATTCTGTCAAGGAAATTTGAGCAAATCCGTAAGTTTTAAAGCTCCCTTTTCTTCCCCCCTAATAACTCACCAGTTCTGGAGACATTTCTTCTATTTTTGTTATTAGGTCAGTGAAGAACTCAGTCATATCTTTCTGCTCTCCTGTGTTCAGTGGCTGCTTATCCATGGTATAGGTTTTACAGAAAGGTCTTGGATTGTATGCCTTACATTCACTTTCCTTTAGGTAAAAAAATCAAGCAAAACAAATCAACACAAATCCTTATATTTTAAAATTACACAGATATACCAGGCATACAAATACAAATGTCTATTTAAGAAAGGACATACTTTTACATACAGTATCTCCATAGGCCTATTGGGCAACGAAGTTGTTTAAGTGCTTAAATGCTTCTGACTAAAAATTGTTTAAAAAACTCAAAAGCCTAAAATCATTTTGGTAAGTTTAACTCAATAAGCAACAGTGTATGTATATATAAAAACTTTTGACATTTACAATTCTGCCATATAAAAAATGGCCATAGCATTTTTTAAGCACAGAAGGGAGTAAACAGTGATTACTGGTTGTAACACAGCCTTTTTAAGCAGTTTTTAATTAATGCATTATAATTATTATATTAATTATTTAAAAATAATTTGTAAAATATTATTAAGTAATAGTTAATATTTATAAAACAAATAACTAAAATAACTTGGCTGAAAATGTGACACACCCAGTTTCTGCACATCTGTTCAGATACAAAATACAGTATCAGGAACATCAGACTGTATTTATGAATTTCTGGACTTAAATCTTGAACAAGTGCTTAATACTCATTCAGACTTCTCTAGAGCCTAAAACTGTTATTATCTAGTTCTGAACTGCACGTGTTCAGCCAGAAAAAAGAATCTACAGTATAAAGCAGCTCTTCAGAATACATCCCCCATTCCACTGCCTTGCACACTGGGAATGCAGAACTTATTTACAGCAGAAGGAACTTTGTTCTTGTAAATGATATAGATACTGTTTTCTTTTCAGGATGTCTGGCAAGACAGTGCTTCCCATAAACATTATCTTTTTTGGAATAAAGTCGTACTTCAAGATTTTAAAAATGGTAAATCTTCTTATGATTTTATGCTCCTATATTAATTTCATGCTTACGTAAATACCTAGATTATTTTATTTTATTTTAATGACTCATGGCAGGCACTACATGTCTAAATTTTCTCTATTTGTCTTTGAAGTGGTTATTAACTTCCTTCACAAAAGCCAGAGCCAAGAACAAAAGTACTCAGGTCTCCTCAATTTTGTGGGGTTTTTTTTGTTATTTCAGTGATTTTAACAACAGTGAGCACCTGTGAACTGCCTCACTTGTGTTTGGTTCTGGAATATTAAAAATTTTTAGTTGCCTTATAGTGCTGTATTTCAACACATTAACCTTTAAACTACTGGAGCAAGGAAAATGAACAGAAATAATATTTTATTTTATCACCAGGGAAACTCAAGCATACCAATTGTTTCATGATTAAACGAAGAACCAAGCTCAGAACCCTTTACATCAAGGTCCACGTGAAACAGGACGAACAACAATGGTGTTGGACAAACACTCACGGCAGAGTGTTTGTTAAAAAGAAAAAATAATTTATTGGGATCTTGGCATGGTGCTCACATGTGGAATCCAAACATCCTAATGGGACAGCCAGTTGGGTGTCTAGTGGTGAAGGAAGTCTGTTGCTAAGACCCTTGCAGTGGTATCTTTGATTAGACCTGGAGAGACTCCTCAAATCACCATTATGCTACATTCTTATACCGCAGCTGGTAACAGTCCTACGAGACCTCCCCAGCATCTATGTAATTCATAGAATCATAGAATGGTTTGGGTTGGAAGGGACCTTAAAAGGTCCTTTGGAATTCATTCATTACTATTCATTCAACTTAACTAAGTATCTCTTCAAAATCTTAAATCCATACAACAGACTGTTCTATGCAGCCATTTCTGCAGGAACAGTTTTTATTCATCATTTACAAAAGCTAATTTGGAAACTGGACTATACACAGCAGAGAAAATAGCAGAAATGTCTCAGATTCGTATCTGGAGGGCTCCTGTAACAACCAGTCCAATACCTCACTGGGAAGGTACAGCCAATTATCCAGTTTCAGATTGGTCCGTTGTCTCAAGCTGCTCAATTATAACATCCAAGGAGATGCCTGGCCAGCGAGCCCCTGGACCACTCTGAGATGTAGCAATGTAAGTGCACAGGGTGTCTGTATGGGCACAGCCCTGATATCCAGCTACACCATGACAGTAACTAAAAAGCAGACTTGATTTTCATAATTGTAACTCACCCGTAACTGAAGTCCCAAAGCTATGGAAAGCACCTTATGTTCACCTGAGCATTGATGTGCTGCAGGCAAAAGGCTTAAATAAAGGAAGGACCCTCAGACTGCGGCACCTGAGCCTGACGTTCCCACATCTTCACTTCACAAGCATTTTTTTAAGAATACAGCAGACAATTGCTAATGTTTGAAAGCTGGTGCTTGCTCATTATAGTTGGTGCCCCATATTTAACTGTCTCTTAGATTAGGATTTACACTGCCTCTTCATGAAAACTATTATGCCAATGTCTGCTTAACTGATTTGCTGAATAACAGCTTTAAAGTGGATAAAAACTATTTCAGTTAAGACACTAATTTACAAAAGTTAGGCACAATGGACTTAAGCTGCCAAGAATTTACATATAGAGTAGTAGCTAAATTTTTCTTCTTTTTTTTAGGAAAATAGAATACTTTATAAAAGATCCTCTTTTGCACCTACCATTAAGTATGTAAACATTTTCTGGAGTTCTAGTAGAGTGGTCTTGTGTTTCATATCTTCTGAATACTAAAAGAAATTAATAAAAGAAGACTTTATATTTTTGCTTGTAACTTTCCAAAAACAGCCCTTAAAAAGATGAAGCAACCATCTTTTTAAATATAAAAAACAACCACTCTATTATGGACAAATAAGAAAAATTATTGTGTACAAGAACACACAGTACACAATTCTACACGTGGATATAAAGCACTACCTACTAATTGTTTGGTATGTCAACATTAAACCTAAATAAAAAAGTAACTATTTTCTACAAATTTACTGCAGCTTTTGGAAAGGCATTACAAAAGACTGTAGCAATTTTTGAATAATGGTTTTTTTTAATTCATAGATGTTGTGGGAGTTCTGATCATACATATATATATATATATATAAAATGCATTTCAGGTGCATACCAGCAGGTTCCCTCTTTTTATTTTTTTTGTAATTGATAAATGGCTAATTCTAGATGAACTACCAATAACTTAATGATAACAAAAATGATGAGGCCACTGCCAATTAATGTGATTCACACATTATATATGCCCTGTTGATGTCAGGGACCAAAACAAAGCTTTCCCTTTTACAATAAATAACTAGAAGTAATGCAATATTTCTGGAAGTTAACCAAGGCATAGTTATATACAGGACTTGCTGTGCTTGTGGTAGCATAAGATACACACTCTGGGACTTGATAAATATCCAAGCAAAATCACATTTATCCTAACAAAATGACAAATCGGGAGTTTAGAAACAACAGACAATTCACATAAACCCAAACTTGAACAAATCTAGTTGATAGCAACAGAAATATGAGTTTGAGAACATGTTTTATTATAATGCCACCTTAAGAACCTGCTACACCACACATTCATCAAAAGAAAAATCTCTTTACTTGGGACATCAGCAAAAAGAATCCAACTGAACAAAAAGCAAACTGAAGTCCTGAAGAAACATTCTTTATCTAGAAATAAGTCTTAAAAGTAAGTCTATACTTTATCAGTATTTGCACTGATTCTGAGTTTAAACTTCTATGAAAACCCCCACAGGGAACACAAGAGCCCAGAGCATACCTTTGCAGTAAAGATTGCTTGCCTGGCCTCTGGTATCATGTACAGCTGTTGAATAGTGGATGCCAAGTAACATGTTGCTCCGAGATTAGTTAGACCCACAAACCTACATTCAGCACGAACATCATCATGTGGCCAGTAATCCCACTTGTAAGGTGCATGGGAAGCTGGAAAAAATATGAGTCACACATGCAGAAAAAATCAATTCAAAGTACAATTCAGTAAGACATAAATACAATTAAAGGCTTTGTGCTTACATTAATAAAATGCATCTTGCTTATGCATTCTACATTTACAGATATCAGCCAGACTGTACCTGCTCTTTAAGAAACTGCACTATAGGTACATCAGGAAAATCACTTGATACAACAGCGAGCCTTTCCAGACACCACACTACTTTGGGCTGCAAGCTATTTACTATGCTTTCTAAAGTATTATTCATAGCAAGCATCATCACTTATGCTTGTTTGTGTGATTACAGGTAGTAATGGTCTTCCAGCCTCTACCTTTAAACTGAAGGTTGTTAAAATCACATAATGTTTGCATCATCAAGAGCATCCGTAAATTCTAAACATTGGCTGCTATGCATTTTTTATACATAAAAAGATTTTTTTATGATACAAGCCAACCACAGCTCTCTCACCACGCTTGCACTGCCTAAACCACTAAGAACACACCTAAAACTGATAACAGACAACTCTTACAAGCTCCCAAATGTACACCAGTCAATGCCCCAGCACAAAAATTACCCACAATTTCTACTACCCGTTCCCATGCAATGCCATATCACACTGAAAGAAAGCAAAGCAGTCCCTGCACCCAGAGACCCAAATTAGGGAACCTTCTCTTCACATAACAAAACACAGATTTGGTATCGGAGATAACCACGCACGAAGCAAGACCTTTCTTTTCAGAAGAGAAGCTGGATTCAGAATAACATCTACTATAATGGATGCCAGGCTAGCAAAAGATCTTTCTGAGCAGTACAAAAGATGGATAGATGCTTGTCAGAGATAAGATACAGAAGTGCAGGAAATAAAGTGCTCAGCTATACACAAGTTTGAATAAACTTAGGAACAGTTTTTATAGGAAGAGAAAATGTTTCTTATTGCATTTCAAAGCTGTATATACCAAAGGAATCTGCAATCTACAAGAAAAATAGGGGTAAGCAAGAAGTGAATTGCCTAGAGAATCAGATTGAAAAGACATTTTCTTTTCCTCTAAGTTTTCTACTCTTCTCTATTTCATACCAGATGTAGCAATCTATTTCTTACGCAGCATGGCACTAGACAAGTTAAGCAAGTCTGACAGACTCTTCTTAATAAGCCTTGTTCTGATATGGCTGCCAAGAAATCGGAAGAATGGGAAAGCTCTCCTCATCTGCCAGTCAAGAAGATGGTAACCAGACTAGACAAACCATTTGTAAGTGATTAGTACTGCTTCTAGACACTGACAGGCTTCTCTTTCTAGCATCCCACGCAGGAGAATGGAATGGGGAATTATTAATTTGAGCAGCAGAGGCAACTAGATGACACAAGCACTAAATTACAGGGGAAGTAATGCAGTGTCCAAAGAAATTCACTGAAGCCTATCTTCCTTGGTGAGCAAGAAGTCCAACACAAAAACTTGCAATGCATCCAACTTTGCTATTCATCCTCAAGGACATCATTCTCCAAAAAGGCAGAGTGTCCTACAAATAATCCTACACCTCTATTGACATGTATATTCAGGTACATAGAAAAAAGTAATCTGGATTTATTTTACAATCCACAAAAGTTACACATGTTCAAATTCAGATTTTAAGTTCTTAATTATTTTGTCAAAGATTAAAGGCTCATTAAAGATTCTTCTCAATTCATACTACCAGCTATAAATTCAGGAAACTATCTAGGATCCTCTGAGCAGATCCTCACATCTTCAGAGACCAGACCCACAGGATGTTCTGTTGCACAACAAAATTGTTGTAATCTTCATTTTGGCAATGGCATCAAAACAACTATTAGCCCTGCAGCTTCAAGCAGGGAAGGAAAGAGTTTTAATTCTTCTGTTTCAACAGATCTCTGTAGTGTGACCTCATGTTACCTGGTTACATTGGGCTGATCAGCCAGTTGAAACAAAGCTCTCCTCCACATTCAACCTCCTAAAGAAAGTAATTAGCATGGCAGAACACCACAAAATTCCCTCCCTGAACTGAAATCCTTGAATTGCAACACCTTAATTCACCCTTTCTCATGTGAAGGCTCAGCATCTATCACTCCACTTACAGCTCACCGAATTGTAATTACACAGAAGCCATATGACTTCTTTATACTTCATGTGAACAGTTGGGGAGATCTCCCTCCTACTTCAATCTGACAAAGGGCTTTCAGAAATTTGACAAGGAATTTCTCAGGAAGATCCTGTTTTCTCCACCCTGGAATTTTTAAGCGACTATCATTCTTTTGGTAATAAAAGCTTTCCCTCTTCCATATGGATCTAAACCAGAAAGGTAAATTTGAGCCTCACTTATGCCTATCTTTATTCTTCACTGTTATTATAGAAATCAGCCTTTTCTCAGGAAGAAGTAGGGAAACTTGTAACTGAACTTGCAAAATTCACGTTCTATTTTAAGCAAAGTAAAACTGAATTTCCTCCTCTTCAAATGACAGTGCATTTCTCTATATTCCACCTCCTGATCATGGTTCTACTCCAAACGTAACATCAGGTGCTATCTTAAACTTCTCGGAGAGCAAAGCAGCTGGAAAAATCCAGTTTTAAGAATCTTTGGATCACATTAGTGGAACAAAAAGACTTTAAACAAATGAGGTATTGGCAGTCCTGTGTCAGTTGAACATCAGAAAGAGAATGGCACTCTGCCAGTTGTAATAAAATTAACATTCATGAAACTGAGATACACTGAATATGGAGCAGGAGCACAGACCAGATGGCTCTGGAGAACTCAGAAAGGAACAATCAATCTAGAGAAGAGTATTCAGAAGCAAGTAACAACTGTGGCAAATGTTACGAAAAACTTCAGCACCTAGGAATTACTGGGATTTGGAGTGAGAGAAATACCAACTGTAAAATGATTGCACCTGGAGAGATACAGACAACCTCAGCAGCAAAATCGTACTCACAGAAAACAGAAATATGTGATATTCTCATAAAACACATTCTTCAGAATATTTTCCCTGAACACAGGAGAGTTTGGAGGCTTTTTAGAAGGCTCCAGGCATATGAGTACAGAACACGAAACATTATTACGGTCAGATTTCTCTCTTGCTTCCTGAACTGTAAGGCACTATGTCAATTCCCTAGATTATATTAAATTACAGATCCTCAGGTTACAGGAATGTAAACTGAGCATGTGAAAGGAAATCTATCAAGCTAAAAATGCATAATGAGAATTTGCAAATCAAAGATAAATTATTAACTAACTTCAAATTTTGGTAATTTACATATTATACACAGGAACTGAGTTTCCAAAACACAGGAAGCATGAAAAGTAAGATTTTATTAGCACTGTGTGCAGACAGCTGTAGACTGAAGTCAACTATAAAGATATTAGAGAGAGTGGAAATATGATGGTGTTGTTAGCAGTCAATACATGACAGTATCTCAGTGGGGTTTACAAACTTTAGTTTATGTATAACCATATCATGTTTCTTCATGTTAGAAAGAAACCAAAATAAAATCCAGCGGAAGCTAATGAAACATGTAAAATCCATTCCAACAAAATTATCTGTGTGTTGGCGTCATTTAACAGGACCACATACTTTAACCCGTATATAAGAAGAGATGATCTGAAAATTATACATAGGATTAAATCCACTCATTTGCTAGGTAAGCAAAAGATGTCTACATCTGCTCTGTGACACTACCATAAGTAATGGTGGGTAAACAGCAGAGCTACAAAGTGGAATTTTAAGAGCAGTGCTAGTGGAAACAATGTCTTACTTCATTACCATGTTTGGAAAGCAGGACTATTCTGTTTAAGTCTAAAAATATTCTGTGACACCTTTGTATTTCCCTGTTTCTACCTATGCATTCTTAACAGATCATTATTTTTGGAAAGTCATTAAACGCAGACACTTCTGATGTGTTTCAGAAGGAAATGGAAACTCCACAACTCACTACTGTTCACAATGCTGGCTAGCTACCTCCATCATGACCATGCAGTCTTCACAGTGAGAGTCCATACTACAAGTACACTCCTATAAAGCTGAAAATTTAAAACAAACCTAAAATGAACAGAAAATGCAAATGGACTAGTTTTCCACAAAATGTTCAAAAGCTATGTATGAATAAAGGTTCTTACATTGCATATGTTGTGCCATAACCCAGTTGTGGAGCAGCCTGTAGTTTTCCACAGATCCCTTTACCATTTCTACCAACAAGTCATAAGCAGCAGCCCTTGAAGAATGTGACTTGCATTTTGGCTGTTGCCTATCTTTCAAACTTGGCAGCAAGAACAGGAGATTGAAGATGTCTCTCAGGAACTCCTGTAAAACAGTTCAATCAGCACACTGACAGTTTGAACACATTTTTAAAAGATAACAGTCTAAACTTCAGTACCTTCTTTCTATGTAGTCAACTGAATTCAACAAAATTAAACCAAAAGTGAAATATTGAAAGGATAGCAAAAAACCCGAAGATCTGTATAGGTCTGTAAGAATAGGTGGTCATACTATTCCACAACTACAGCACCTTCAAAGAAGTGCAGAATGGTGAACAGGCTTTCCTCCACCTTTCAGCTTCCAAGTGAACATTACTCATTACTCACTGAAGTGGTATAATGAGACACCGTAAAAGAAGAAATTGAGCAGAATTTATAAAGCAGTATTTCAACAAATTTCCTTAAACAACCAGCAATTCATGTGCATACTTTATGTCTAGGGCTGGTGACATGATCCACAGCCTACACTTCGCTGCTTCTGTATAATGTCTGCAATGTTAACAAACTGTATTTAATCATATTAGTAGTGTAACATTTAAGTTGTCTACGTAAATAGACCATAAATCCTCTGCCTCTGCAGAATTTCAATTGCTTTTTTTCTCCCAAGATATCTTCTTTAATTTTTTTTAGGGTCAGAATTCTTCCCCCATTTGTAGAGCACAGGCTACCAATCCAGCTATTATACTTCATTCTACAATCTCCACACTGTAATTAAAAATAAAAGTTCTTCCTGAATTTTCCCATTCACGTATATTCAGCCATGTAATATTAAAAGGCAGGCTCTGCTGTAAAATCTAACTAAATTCTAAGTATTTCAAAAGATGGCCTTCTGCAGAGTACACAGCAAAATCACCATAAAAAGACTTGCTCCAGCATGCAGTCTTAATATAAAATCTTATAACCCAAATATAATGTTATAGCTGAATAATCTGGCACAGTCTTCTGGCCAATATGGTTAAAGTTATTACAGATTTCTCCACGCTCTGGAGAAAGAAAATGCATAAAATTAAAAAGAAATCAATACCTGGTTTCTTGCTAGTTAGTATCAGGACTGCTCATGGGGCAGCAGCCTGCTTCCTTTTCATGCCTACCACCCCTGTCAGGTGTAGATACTCCAGCTGATCAGCAGAACAGCTGCATCTCCTAAGTGGAGTTTTAGTCTGTGCTTTCAGCTGCAGCCTGGTACTGGGCTGCAGCCCTTTTCAAACAGGCATTTTAACACACCAGCCACATTAAGGTGTCCCAGACTTCAGAGATCTGGATCTATCTTTTTCTGATTAACACTCTCAGCCTTTGTGCCAATTGAATTCTGACATGTTGGAGCAGGGAAGACAAAGAACTCTATAGATAACTTTGCTCAGAGGCTAAACACAAAACCCCAATCTTGTCAAAACCATATCTCTTCACCACCAGTCGCCTTAAGATACACATTTCCAGTGAAGATGTGCCAGCTAGTATCTGTTAAAAATATGGTTTTTTCCACTTAGTATAGCATAAGATAGGCAATGATTATAAATAAAAGACATCAAAGAAGGGAGATCCATTGTCACAAAATGTGACCTTTAAAGTCTGACAATATTTGCTGAACAATAATCTTGTTTACTTTGGTAAAAGAAGGAATCTATAGGCAATAAAAGGGACAGTGGACCATCAGAATCCTCTGAGCAAGTCTAAACCATTGCCAGTGTTCTTTCCTGAGCATTTTTTCACCAGCGTTTGCTCAGAGGGAACCACATGGTTTCACAATTCTGTTCTGTTACATTGAACACAACACAAAACTCTTCAGTAATGCACTTTATAATGTGCAGGTATTAAGTGTTCTTAATTGTACATAGAATTAAAGAAAATTAACAGTGGAGCGACTTACTCTCAGAAAATGAACTAAGTCCCTGTCTCAGCAAAGCCAAACTCTTTTTGAGAAGTTTGTTGTGGATAATGCTCTGTTCACATTCATCCATTTTTCAAATCAAATTCCTGGCCTCCCTGTGATGCACTACATACACACAACGTACTTTAGGATTCTGTATCAGATCACTCCTCTCTACTTAAGCTTCCATTTTGTTTTCTTCTTATACTTTTCATATATCCAACCTTCATAAATCTGATCTTTGCATATCTTTTCTACTTTAATTTCTACATTGTCCTCCACACTGCACTTTGTGAATCAAATTCTTGCTCTAATTTAATCTGCAAGCTCTCCATACTTAAAATACACTTATTCCAGGAGAATTACATAGTAGTAGTCTTTTAAAATGCTGTCGGCAATGTAACTTTATGTTAGGTGCACAATATGGACACTTACTAAAACTTCTGGACAGTAAAATTTCCTTCAGGGGCATTTTATGATAACAGACAGAGTTAACAGACAGAATATATGCAACATAATTGGATACAGGAGACTACTTTCCTCGTGAAACCTCACTAAAGGTCCAATCATAAACTCAGTACAGTCTATACAAAAAAACATCAGTTTAAATCAGCTTTTATACCACAATATTTTTATTTTAAAACAATGTGTCTCTAAAACACAAAATAGAATTTTTTTAGCAGGCTCCCCTGTCTAGCCACTCTCCCATCTTACAAGCACAGGTGCAATGTAATATCTTGTAACATGTCTGCCACTGTGTAGATGTAGAGCTTAAAATCTCTTTTTAGATCACAACTGTACCAGCATATGGTCAAAAAGCAACTTTTGTTAATGATTTTAAACCAGTTAATGCTGATCAATACTAAAAAAAATTAAAGATAATAAATAAAATTTCTAAGATGTAAGAACTCTATCCTGAAATTAAATATAGTCAGAAGGGTAAGGGACTGTATGTGCTACTTTTTAATAAATGAGTACGTGTGTGTTTTTTCCATCATCCTGAGGCTAGAAATATGATATACCTTCATATATCAAGCCCTGCAATCAAAGTAGCAGAAAATAGGTGAAACGAAGAAAGTACAGTAAGAAGAGATGACACTATTTTAATCTGAAAGATCCCTGAGGTCTTTCAGCATCCTTTTCTTACCTGGCCTTCGCGAGAAAATTTAAAGGGTGGTTTGTGCTTAATAACACTTGTTGCTAGACGAAGTAATCCTGTAAGTCCATCATCTTCTATATTACCATCTTGATGGTCAAGGATTTCTCTGCTATATACACACACATACATGAAAGAAATGTTAAAGCTCTGTCCTACTAACAATAAATGTAATGCAACTTACAACTGAAATTACTGTTAGCAAACCTTACCTCCGAATGCAGTCAGCAAGATGTCTTGCTAGTGCATCTAAATCAAGCAGCGTGGTCTGATTAAAATAAAAAAGAAAATGGAATATAAACAGAAAATAATTATGTACTTCATTAATTACAATTTATAAGCCTAGTCCGAAACTAAGGTTATGGTTTTGAATTAAATTTTGTTGTTGTATGCAGAAAAACAGGGACAATCAAAACTCATCTTTCAAACGTGCTTGCAGCAATTTTTTAAAATCAAAGCTGAGCAGTTGAAATGAAGTAACATTTATTCTTTCAATTCCAGACCCCCCAAATATGGTGTATCTACCATACTGAAAAAAATGGAATAGTACTACTTTAAAGAGAAGTGTTTAATTGTAGTTTATCACAAGAGCACACAGTTTATTGTCAGAAGTTTACAAAGTCCCATTAGCATTTCTTGCAACATGCAGAAGAAGTAGGCATAGCTGTAGCCTAGCTAAGAGATTCAATTAATAAAAAAGAAATGGAAGGAAACTCAGCATAGGAACAGGGAGGGGGTGGGGTAGCAAAATTTCTGCCTCTACTGGGAACACCCAGAGTTAGGAGAGAACAAGACTTTTTCATTCTAGAGAAACTAGGATTAAGGCTTTATCTTCCTTCCCTTCCCACACTCCTCCCACAACACTGAGAATGAACTGGAGAGATTTATGTAGGGCCATCAGCCAGCACAAGCAGTTGCAGAGTTTGCCCAAGAGGTAACTTTAACCCTTTATAGATGTTTCCAACGGTAACATTAACCCTTTAGAGATGTTTCTAAAGTTGTGAATAAGTTTTCTAACCTGTGTTAAGTGGCTGTTAACTAAATCAAGCACTAGATTACATCCTCCTTAGACCACATTGAAATTATCAACAGTGACTCTTGTAGATATGATATTCCCAATGTCTGTTACCTCCGCCTAAGTCCACCCTCATGGTGTATCATATCCATTCCCCCTTTTGACTCTACAGGTTCAGTATCTGAAGCTTCCTTTGGCCAAGAACTACTAAATAAACATCAGAAAGTAGGGAAAAATGGGGGATGGTAAAGATCCAAGAGCTGTTCACAGCAGTTCACTGTATCTTAAGTAAAAATATCTCATACTGAAGTAAAACTGGTCTGAATATCCAAATTTAAAAACACATTCATATGAATGCAAAGCAAAACCTACCTGACTTGCATCTTTGACATGTATGTTATCAATCAGTTTGCACAGCAGCCAAAAATATTCCTTACAACCTGGTCGCAGCACTGTTTCTTCTTCATAATCCTCTATCTGTGAAAAGAAATTGCTTTTGTTCTGAAGTACATCAAACAAAGTAACTGTGTATTAAAAAAATGCAGTAAACCCAGCAACTGTTACAAGAGTATTACTTTCTACAAGCCCCTATTTAAGATAAGCCAAGGCCAAGAACAATGTATTTTACAACTGTCACAGTGCATGTTCTATTTTTCTTCTGAAATATTTATTTATTTTCTTGAAAGATTATCAGGATGATCTGTCAGATGCCTAAAAAAAAATAAATTTAAAATAGCATTGACTCCACCCTAACCACCACAAACTGCAAAATTTTCAGTATTAGAATAGACAAAACCTGAGAAACTTTGGCTGAATTAATCATTAGTTAGTACAACCCTGATTTTAAACTCTTCTGAAAATGAGCCAAATTATGCAAAATCTTCTGTAGATTTTTGGTTTTTTATATCAAGAAAGTTTAAAACAAAAGCAGACTTAAACTGAATGAACCATTCTCACCTGAAATCAAATGCCACACAGGGTCACAAGAATAACTACTTGACAGACCCAAAATCCAGGTTCACACTTCACTGCCATACAAGTGCTCTCCCCTCCAGATCTAGCTACATCAGCTGCGGTCAGCACAGCATCCCCTGACATGCATTGCTAGGGCTACAATCCCTAATTGACTTCAGGCAAAATCATCCTGGTTAGTTCAAAACATCACTGCATAACCTGCATATGTTAACAGTGAGAACTCCTCCTGAACAGCAACCACAGAATCTCTTCTATTTAGTACAGCTGTGAGGACAATACTACTCCAACAGAAAGACAACAGCAGCTGATGAGGAACAATAAAATTCAGCCACAACAACATTGTTTATGTACACATAAAACAATTTACTGATTTATTTATGGACTTACCTACATTTAAAAGGGAAACTGAGGCACATATTGAAAACACAACTGTGAGTCTCTAAGAGTGTGTTACATGAACAGTAAAATTCCAGAACAAGAGCACTCCTCAAATGCTATTCTGCATTTCTCCAAGCACAGGCAAGCTCTCAATTGCTGTAATGTCACAACTTTAACTACTTTTGTGAAGTTTCGGGAAGCATCTAAACCAGAAGACTTAACATCTCAGTGTATCAGAAACAGTATGTCAGACACAATGATAATGTCATATCTTTTTTTATTTTTATATTAACAAGAGTATGTTTAAATATATCTTTGATAGAGTCTTGTAATTTCTTGAGTTCTTACCCGGATTGGTTTCAGAGCTTGAGCATCGGGGAGAAATTTTAGTAATGTTGATGCAGCCAGCAGCAGAAAGGATCGATTAATTGAGTCTCCCCCATCCAGACCAGAGAGAGATAACTTGTATAAACCATTGCAAGACTCATGGCGAACGGCAGTCTTTATGGAAAGTAGAAGAAATAAATGATTACACACATTATTTAGAAGGTTGTTGTTTTCTTTTGTTGACTTGTCTTTCACATGTACATAATAAGTTTCTCTCATAATATCTATCAGGTTATCAAGGTAGAATATGTCTTTCTAAAAACATGTATTAAAAACATACATTTAAATTACTTCCAGAAAAATCCAAAGACACCGTTCTAACAAAAAAACCAATTTGTCTGTGCCCCTTGTCTCCCAACTTATGTATTTCCTGGAACTTACACTTACTCATTCATAAATATACCATTAATTTGCTTAGTTGCACTAGAAGAATTATTTTCTTCTTTTTTTTTTATTCTTTTCTTAAGCAAAATATCCACAGACCATCTTTCACCCAGCTTTGGAAGTTTGCACTCTTTCTTTTGCAGGGTTTTTAAACAGAATCAGCACGTAAGCTTCTTCTGTGCTTGAGTAATAAAGCAAGAGGTAATTATCACATCATGTCCATATTGCACCTTTAAGCAATCACTAGTAAATATAAAAATTTTCTACTATGCAGATTTATGCAATTTGCAGGTTTGTATTACATCAGAAAAATATAACTTAGAGCTAAGCAAAGATCTGACAATGGAAAATATTTTTACATCAACTCTCATTAACCTCATTTTGTGATAAAAAGTATAGCTGAAAAAAATATAATGGGGGAAGTATATTTAGACTAATCCACCTTAGAAGGCATCACACAGCAATTTCAACAAATTAGAATGAAAAAATTACCTTCAAACAGAAGCCAAGAACAAAGACAAGAGTTTATAAACTGGTTTGCAATCAACCACAAATGTGCCATCTTTACACTGTATTTAACTACAAATGATTACTTCTTGAACAGGATTGCAAGTAACTGAGTCTGATCCTGCCTACTTTTAGCAGGAAACAACATGTTTTGAATTTAATGGAAGCTTGAAACCAAAGTTAATCTTATTCCGTACTATGCACTAATTAGTAATGCAATAACCTCTCCTTTAACGTACCTCTGGAATAAGAAGGGTAAGTTTCTTTAACCAGTCTTGCAAATGATCACTGTCTGCCAGACTGGATTTCACCAAGGAACAGCAGTGAGCCCAACTCACCAAGAGCCACATTGAATAATGAGTGACTGAAAGATAATGAGACAAGAGCAAATCACACTGTAACTAACTGAAGAGTCTTTAGGTTCAAGAGTTGCGTAGTTCTAGCACATATGACATCTATTTCAGTCATACTAATGTACAAGACTAAATTCCTTACTAGCACATAAAGTACTACCTAAACTTAGAATTCTACCAGTACGCTTAACTAAATACTGACCATTGTACTACTGATGATCATTAAATTAGATTACTGTGAGCATTACCAACCTGGGACACAATCCTTTCCTGCATCTCTACTTCTTAAGCAGTGAGCTGGGACTTTGCTAATGGATTGCATCATGTCTTAACGTGAACATTTCCCTGGACTAACTAGGATATCTGTTCCTTTATTCTTAACAGCTAAAAGTAAGACTTCAGCAGGTGATATGTAGAATTTGAGTTCATAGACATTAACATCCAGAGGGCAGTGGAAAAACTTAAGGCAATGTATAAGTCTAGGAGGAGATACTTATATTTATGCATACTTTTGACAATTAGTTTGATAAGGACTTAATCTGAATCAGGTCATTTAGACCTTTTGAAAGAACCTTCACAAGAGGGATAGATGGGTGAGCTCCAAGGAATTCTGGGTCCAGAATGGTTTTTGTAAACCAGAATAAAGGTGACTATTGGTGACTTTATTATGGTGTTACACACATTGCTCTTTTTTACCAAAATCAGCTCTTCTGGAGATGAAGGCTGCTACATTACAAAATTTCAATTCATATAAAACCATTTCCAGAGACGGAAAGTCTCTCTGTGTATTCCCATCCAGTTTATAACAGCCCTAATACTACCAAGGAACACAATTTTATAGCATTCTAATGAAGGGATAAATCAAACATGTAGTTTGTTATCTTCAATATGTTTTCTTCACTACTAGTTCATAATACATGGCTACTTGGCAGCACTAACCTTCATGTCTTGATCTGTGATCAGACTGAGCTTTCAACACCCTGAACAGGAAGAAGATAAAGCCATTGAACTTGATCACAGAACATAACAGATTATCACTTAGAAATACAAGTACACACAAGTAACAACACAGCTACTCTTAAGTACTCATTAAGAAAACTAAAATTTTAATCTTAAAGTTATTAATTTCTTGAAGGACTCAAAATTAGCAACAATAATAAGACTATTAAAATCTTCCAAGTCATCCCTTTAAAGCTTTACTGACTACAAGATAAAAAGTCCAGAAAAAATATTCACAATCCCTTTATTTTATCCAAAAAAAAAAAAGATGATGTAAAACGGAACTAAGAACTGACCCACACAGAAGAAAGCAAGAGTTCTTCATAGAGAACTGCACTTTGAACAAACATTTGGAAACTTTAGACAAATTTTAAATGTTGGTATTTATTTACTTACATTTTTATATATCGCAATAAAAGGTGATAGAACAAAATACTGTATATGTTTTCAAATTATTCCTGCAACTCAGCTAGAGGTTAGATACACTTGCAGATTTGACTGGAAATGCTCTAAATGTCCTTAACAATCTTTGAAAAAGACAGTAAATCACACTACTCCTTTACCTGGAATCAAGTAATTCTACAACTCCAAACGCAGTAAAAAACCTAAGCTCCTCACCATCAGTCTGACTCTGTCGGGATGCAGTCTTACCCAGAATTGCTTTTCTCAGGACAAAAGGCAAAAAGGACAAAAAACTAATAGCCTGTTTCTGAAGGTAAAATTTTGCCTTCAGTACATGCACACTCACTAAAACAATAAGGATAATTTCAGCCGTAATAAGCTAATGGTATTAGGATGGGAAAAATAAGTCAAAACTAGCAGATGATAAAACAGCTTAAAAGCAAGTTTATTTTAATTTCTCTTTTACATTGACTTGACATTGTGAATGCTAATTTCTACAGACAGAAAAAAGAAATCGTTTTGCCATGAGAATTTAAGAGAGCATACCATATATATTTTGTTTCTCCATGTCTTATACCCTGACCATTAGGACTTCTCACCACTCTCCTCTCTCACTCCTCCTGTAAGGGCAGGATAACTACCAGAAGAGCTGACTATGAAAAGCAAGTCTATTCCCTGTAGACTTAAATTTCTGATACGGGTGCTACTGGGGACTACAACTGATAGAGCTATTTACTTTATTAAAAGCAGCGATGAAAATGTGCACACTTGATTAGCTTTATTACAAAAATAAAAAGATATTGTACCTAGGTGCCAAGTTGTCATATGTATAAGCAACTGACATAAGTCGCTGAATCAAACTGGTTCCCTGGACAAGTACAAGAAACACCTTTAAAAATTGAAGTCAAAAGAAAAAAAAACAACAGTTAATATAACAACAAGCTTTTTGATCTGTTTTTAAATTATACACACTGTGTGAATCTAAAACAAACCCACCTGTGTAGAGGGAGGAAGAGAAGACAAATCATAGCATGTCCATAATTAAAACTTACACTGTTTTTTATTAAAGCAGTTCTAAAATCCTGTGTTTCATTATGTCTAGATGCTAAAATTTCATTCTGTTTCTCTAAGAAAGACAATTTAACTGAAGAGAAAAATCAACCACTTATTCAATCCTTTCAGTAAAAACACAGTATATCTTTTTTAAAGCACAGACTACTCACTTCCTTTTAAAAATCTTACGCTTGAGGAGACAGGGTTGAGGATGAGGTTGGATATGTAAATTTTGCCTGTCTCTGTGATCAACAAATTTATTGACTATACATTCACTTAATTTATTCATTTTTAGAAAACTTGACAAGCTACAGAGAATTTTTCAAATCAAAGTCAAAAGAAAGTATTTTATAATACTTAGATAGTAAATCCACTGCAATAAAAATATTCATTAATTGACAAAAATTTAAAACCAGTTATAGAAACTGGTAGCAGCATTTACACACAGCTGATGTGAAAAAATTTAATACGATAATTTCCTGGTATCACACCAGCTTTGGCAATTTAGCAATTTGCTTTGTCAAAAATACTTAATACTTATAGAATAGTTAAGGTCTTTCCATGTATAGCAGTGACAAATGGGGAGTTTGGCTCCAACTCAGTTCAGATCTACACTTTTTGGCAATCACAGCTGGTCCTGTGCTCAAGAGCAATTGATTTACAGTGAACTTATCTCTGATGCCAAAATACTACTGATTAAATATCAGGCTTGGTGTACATTAGGATAGATATCTGGTAGAAAGGTTTACAGGTTTAGGTAAGTTTACCATACACTCACTCAGAAATCCTTTCCTAACTAAGTTAGGATGGATGGATGGATGGATGGATGGATGGATGGATGGATGGATACCCTAACCAAGTTATTTTAGTGTTTACTAAAGGAATCTAAAATGGATTTAGTGAGGATGGGGACAGCCCATGTAATAGGTTGCTATAAAAAAAGCGGTAGGGGATTCCCTAATTCATGTGCTTATCAATCACCAAAAGCCTTCCGATTCCAACTTTTAAAACTGCCAGCTTTAAAGCAATTAAAATACTTTTAAGAGAAGAGCAACACATAGGATATAGATTAATATTAGTAGTTTCTTCACTACATTATTTTATTACCAAAATAAAGGCTTCACACAACAAAGGAGTCATTTTTCTGCAGTTCACAAAGTGGACACACTGTTTATCTCTTACCTCTGTCAAACGAGGTATATGAAGGCCCTTTGCATGGTCACTTGCAGTCTTCCTTGATTTGCCTGGCCATGTTCTTTTTCTGTGACTCTCTGCTACACCGGACCAGGCAAAGACATCATGGTAAGCTAAATCCAGATCTGAAGGATCAACTGCAAACTGGCATATCAGCTTCAGCAAGCAAGCAAGACAGTCTAGCTGCCACTGTGAACAAAAAGAAAACGAAATTTTCCTTTTCAGGGATTTATTTTACAAATAATTCTATACTTGCTATGGAATTTGAAATTAAAAGCTTAAATAAGGTGTAAAGGATAAACAGCTAGAACTCCAACTGGCAAAACCTCACCAAAATAGACAATAATGAAGAAGGTTATTAAAAATAGGCTACTTCTTACAATGAGGACATTTTCACGTTCTAGTTCTGTTAGCAGGTGCATCAAAGACATTCTGTTATTGAGTGCTTGGAATAATACAGAGGGAACAGTGTAGGAAGTTAAGCTCTACAGGTTAAGAGCTTTTTCTGAATTGTATTCAACTACAGCACAGGGTAATAAATATGGTATACAGAAGTGCTTTCAAACTGAATATATTTAAACCATGCAGAGACAACAGATACTACTTTAAAAACACTATCTTGTATTGTAACATTAGATGAAATTCATTTAATAACCCTTTGAGATCAATTTTAATGGCTTTTAGTTGTGTGACTATGGCCAAACACATCTGCTCAGCTCCACCCGCACAAGGTGCACTATGAAAGAAAACCTAACAAAAACAGAGCAGCATGTCCCAGCAACAGGTGAAGCAGGATGGCTATCTAGCACCTATGCATCCAAGTGTACAAGACTCTGTACATCAGGACTCTGTATTAAGGCACTCAGTCACAGAATGTGTTACTATTTTTGCAGTGTTGTACATCTTGGACAGACCAATAAAAGTAATCACAGAAACTTTTGTTTATATACCAAATAGAGACAATGACAATTTCTTTCTAATACTGAAATAATTTTAGAACAAATACATCAAAATCAGATAAAAACCATCAAACTTCAATAAAATGTAGATCTGTCTTCTTTTTAGCATTTCAGTAACTGTCATCAGTTTCATACATACGTGTGCATGCTTGCTCATCTACTTCTTTTTATGTACAGATGACTCAGAGTTTGAGATACTTCAATTTTTTTATTCAAATGCCATAGAATTGAAAAGAGAACAATTAACTCTAATTTAAAAAGTTAATTCTGGTGGTTTCAAATATAGAATTCATTTTTTTCACTTACTACAGGAAAGTAACTACAACAAAGGCTGAAAGTAATGAAAACCTTTACAAATTACTTCAAAAATGTTATTCTGGAGAAAAAGCACTTACCACTGTCCATGATTCCTGTTCTTTAGGCTCTAAGATTCCAGAATTGAAAATTTCTAGTAACTGTTGAAGCCCCCCAGCAGCAACAAACTGTAAGTATATTATGAAACCAATGTGAGAAAAAGCAAATGCAGACATATCATTAAGTTCAGTTAGATACCAATCTAAGCGTTACAAATAAATAAATAAAATCTGATAAATTATTTGGCTGGATATTTTATGAAAGAAAAAATAGTTGTACAAAAATACAACAAATTTACAGGCCTAATAACACAGAAAACCTTTTAAACATTATACCTAAATTTCAGATTAAAAACTCTTAAGATAGACAACATTTTAAATGGGTTTACATCTAATATCTTTTTTTAAAAACTCTATTAGGTATCACAGAATACTGTAGGAAAATCAGACCTTGCAGCTCCATGTATTTTTACTATTTTCTATTTGATCTTCACTTGAATCATCTGAATCTGGGTAAAGGTCGCTATAACTCCCCTAAAAATAAACAAAAACAATTCATTGTAGAAAGTTAAGAGAATTAAAATATAATAAGTAAAAAATAACTCATCAACATATACTTTGGTCCAAAGAGAAAAACATGTTCTGTGCAATAAACTCTATTACCGTAGATTCACGTCTTATTCTCCTATTTGGCTTTCCCAAAGCTTCAATAATTTCCAGGGCATACAAAAGTTTATGGGCACTTTTTATTCGCAGAAGGTCCTTCCAGCTAAAGCCATCATTACCCTTAAATGATAAAAAAAGACAGAAAACATTTAACACAATGATATGTAATGCTGATCTATCTAAAAAACACAAGGAAAGGATTTTTGAAGTGACAAGGACAAACTATTTGGGTTTTAATTTATTTTTTAAAATTAGTCAATTTCAAGTGTATTTCTGTCCATGATTAGTAATTTAAATAAGGTGCATTCAGCACTCCAACATTATTAACAAGCTAAGGTACACACAATTTTAAAGTAGAGGAAGCCAAATGTTATACTCTAAACTTTAACTTCCACCAAAATTCTGATGCATGTGTTCATAAAGAACTGTAATATCTAAAAACTGTTAAAAATTTTGCATCTTTTAAGGTTGTTGAAATTACATATTATCTGTAGGGAAGAAAACAACTAGGTAAGTACCCATGTTTTGAAATTATAGAAGAGAAAACAAAAGGATTGCTATCACAACTGTCACACAATGTTAAAGCAAGGCTGCGGATTATCTGTATGCTGTTTCAATTCAAACCAAAAGATTGTGACAATTAGTATTGACTATTCCTTTAATTTATTAAATAATTTTTTAAAAAGAAATAATAAAAAAACTTCAGGAACTAAGCTGACATCTCTCTTTAGTTTAATTTCATAGTAATTATTAGGTTTGTTTATTAGGTTTACTCATGTCTCAGCATATTTTACATATCTACTATTTAACATTCCTATTTGGGGAAAATTCAACGAGAACAGTAGACACTAAAATATCCATGTCAATAAAAATGCAAAAGAAACATTCTTTATTTACCGGCTCATCTGAAATATTCTGGAATGCCTGCAACATATTAGGGCATGTTGGTAGAAGCATTAACAGTTCCCAGACACGTCTGGATAAATTTTCCGCATGGAGATGGAGTTCTTCACACCTTGCACTCTGGGCAAACCATAAAACAAGCATTCTTATTGTGAAGTTCTTCATGAAAATAACCTTGCTAAGATTTCAAAGTCCAAAAATGTATTTACTCTTAATTAAGGAGCCATCTGTTTCCTACCTAATATAAATCCATAAATAGTACATGATAGTTGAGTCTCACTGAACCTGCAAGAATCTAAGTTCCATTACCTTTACATATTTTTAAATATTTGAGTGGAAATAAAACTTAAAAATAAAATACTGGTTTGAATATACTAAGGATTATTTAATTTCCCACAAGCTAGTGATGGCATATAAAACATAAGACTTGAGTTTTTGCAATAAAACCTTTACAAACTTTTCTTCAAGCCAATTCCCATGTTAGTCATCACATTTATTTAATTAATCAATAGTCTATCTTAAAAAAATAATTTTTAATAGCTTCTACTATATTTAAAACATTAAAATATATCAGAGCAATGTTGTTGAGAATATCAGAAAAATCATAATTATACCGTGTGTGAAATGTGAATATGCAGACAATAAATATATCTAGCAATTGTACAGAGTACACAAGAAACAGGCTAGATAGGAAAAGCAGATCAAACTAAATAGGACTTAAATGTAATTATTCTAATAAAATTACTCTAAATTACCTCACTATCTTCCATAGCCACTTCTCCAGAAGGAGGCTTAAAAGAGGCAAGCATCTCTAACAAATCAAAAAGGGTGGTAAGATGAGGTTCTTGCAGGAGTAATAGCATTGGAATGTTGTCCTTCTGAGGAGGAGGTAGGCAGGATGCTGGAAGCTGAACACCTTCACCTTTACGTTCTCTCCTTGGTGCACCCAGGGATACAAACACCATCTAGAAACGCAGAGAAACAACAAGGAGAGAGACAATTTTAAAAATTTATATGCTAAAGCGATGGAATGTTTTCAACAGGATCAGAAGTAAGAACTTTAAGATACTGATGTATCTTTGTTGTCAAATCTTTACTGAGCAGCACTTTGAGCAACTGCCACAATTACAGCTTGGTTTTGCTCTCACTTAAAGCATTTGTGGTGCGGTTGCATGCACTGTTTGCTATTATTACAGTGACAGTCCTGTTTCCTTGTCCCTCATCCCTAGCTTGCCATGCAGGTTGGGGAAACTTTAGTACTGGGCTGACTTCTCAGTATATCAACGAAATTTGCCCAAAAACTAATCAAGAGGAAAAATGAGATAAACTGGCTCAAAGAATCAGAAGAATGCTAGCAAGGGCATAGCAAAACAAATAGCAGTGTGGTAGGAACAGCAGACATTTGTTACACTGGCATAACCACACTGTGGAAAGACATTCTCAGAAGAACTGTTCCTGCTGACAAGTTATCACCTCCATGTATTGATCACACCCAGTCATTCAAACTAAATGCTACTGCTCCTCTGAACTCTGCAAACATAAGAATTCATCTGATTGCACCATAGTTCAATTCTGTAAAACAATCTATGTTAGTAAGAAAAAAATATTTTAAATCCCGTTTAAATTTGCTATAGAATTAACCCAATTCATTTAGCAAAGAGAACTAACAAACCATCAAAGACGTAGTCAAACACATCATCTGATTTAGAGCTGCAAGATTCAAGACAGAATAACTGCTACAATTGCTAACAGCAAGCAACAGCACATTTAAGCATTCCAGCCAGCAATCATCCTTCTAAAAGGGCACTAGCAGATCTCTGAAGGTCTACAGTCCGAGTTTAGTTTTCCTTTAGATAAAATGAACGTATGTGATGATCTGCTAGTAAGTTTTGTTACAATCCCACCTCCCTAAAACAGTCCTAATGTCATTTATACTAATACAAATCAAATCAGGCATTTCCATACTGTTGACTTCAACAAACTTATGAGTAGACCACTCTAACAGGAACCCTGAATTCAGATTAAAAATTACAGATGAAGATTAAAAAATGCTTCAAGATTTAACCTGTGAGAGCTAGTCACTGCTGCTATGGAATCAGTATGCATTCAACAGTTCAGACACAATGTGGGTATTCGATTCTGTTTTCAGTGGTCCTTTGTTTTCCTCGATGAAAGAAAAAAACTGAAATTTTTCTTTTATCCCTTGAATTTTCCCATCTGCTAAGAATTAAGCTTTTAAAATTATTAATTAAAGACTGATCGCAGCAAGGACTGACAGCATTAGTTTGGGCTTAGAGGAGGAACATACTGGATAGCACAAAACGATTAGGTTCAGAGAATTGTAGGATGCTCCTCAAGGAAGCATACCTTCCACCACCACTATATGTATCAGCTGCACAAGACAAAAGCACCATATCGACCAATCTTTTCCAGTGACTGCTATCTATATGCTGGTAATACCTGCATATCCTTAAAACCCAATTCATGAAGTGTTTTTTCATCATAATCGGTTGTCAGTTCATGCCCAGATGAAATCATTCTCACAGGTCCCATGAGGCCACCTAGGATAAAAACGCAGTTCAGAAAACTTCTGGAATCGTCGTTTCATTTTCTAGTGAAAGTGCTAAGTCTTACTTTGAGTAGTACACATTTCAGTAGTAATTAAAATGAGGCAAAAACTTAATGCCACTGGTTATTACATTAAACTGAATTTACTTGCATATATTCAGAAATAACCCTTCCAATAACAGTTCACTAATCTTGTAGTGAAAAGTGTTCACAATAGAAATTAAAACATGCCCTCCATATTTTTCAGTAAATTATGCTATGCCAGAGAAGGATAATGGAAAATGATTGTGATCATCAACAAAACCCCTTTGTATCACACACCGGTGATAAAGTCAGCAAAGGCAAAGAAGCAATGATTAATCTTATTTAAACCTAAGTTGGAAGTGGAGATGTCATATACTTCAGAACGGAAAACTAAGAACACCTTTCAAAGAATTTGCAATATTAAACAAGAAATCTGAACAATTAAAAGACTAAGAATTTAATTTCATTTGGCACAAACAATCCAGCAGTAACCAAGAATCACAATGCACAAAGACTTTATACCTCAGAGTACTCATATAGTTCTAACCACCCATTCCAGTGCACAAAGATATTTGTCATGGATTGAATTTGCATGTATCAGCCAACACAGATATCAATTACATGACAAAGCACTTAGAGGCATTAATACAATTTTTAAATTTAGCAAAGGACAGTGGGTTTACGAATTGACAGATACAAATGCTATGGTTTTCCAGTTTCCCATAGTTATGGTATGTTAATAATTAGTATAATAAACACAGAAAAAATAAAACAATATCCACAAAAAGTGTACAAAATTATGGATATCAGCACAGGCATTCTACAAAACAAAAGCCATTGTACTTATGTAACATGACTGAACTGCAGCTGCTATAGGACTGCAATTCTGAATTTTCCAAATCATGTGTTTGTAAAATCCCAGCTGAAACAAAAATACAATTTTCTGCTATGTGGCTAGACTTAGTGTAAAACAAGATAGTTTCTTCACTAAAACAGCTTCTGATGAGTGGCTGGAAAAGGATTTCACAAAGAAGGTAATTAAGATGTCTAAAATTCAGTCTGGTTCACTGACAGTCTGTCTCATTGGAATTTTTTTTAAGGTTGTTAAACTACGAAAAGACAGCCAGATTCATGTTTACAGATACACTAATGGTCAGTAGTGTTGGAAAAAGATGTCCACGGACAGAACTTGTTCAGATAGCATGCATTAGGTGCTAACTCTTGCTCATAATGAGAAAGAAAGAAAACACGAAAACAATGAGAAGATAATTCAGAAAACACTAACACTCTGAACAGCAATAACCAATTAATAACGCTTAATAGACAACATCAGCAAGATTTAAAAAATGTTCTCTTCCTAAAGGATAAAGCAGAAATTCTCATTCACTCAAAACCACATCAAGCAAGAGAACAACAACAGGATGCATATTCATCACACTGTAAGCAAGCGATGACCATCTCAGGAGTAAGGTTATATTCCAAATTAAGAGTACCAAGAGAATGAATAATCGTTTTTGCTACAGGATGATCATAAATTAAAAAGCAGTCGCAGGAGTAAGTAAGGAAAATCTTACACCTGACTAGAATACATATATGTAGGATATAAATTATGAACTATGACTTCAAATTCTGAATGGCAGAACCAGAAATGCATAAATTTCACCAAACTTTGAATAAGGCTCTATGTAACTGAATCTTCAAATTACAGAAAACAAGATAATGAAGTAAAACAGCAATAAGAAGAAAAATAATGTGGGGGAAAGTCTTGGAGCTTGGCTAGAACCAAGGACCTTTGGCAGATCTAAGTTTTGGTTTTTTGGAATAAATGGTAACACTTAAAGAGCCCATGCTGTTAATTGAAATTCAGGGTGATGCTAACTATAAATATAGCTAGAAGAAAATAAATCATAACGTTTGTTATTTAGGATATATGGAGAAGAGAAAAACCCATAATCTTCCAAGCTTTAAATGGATGAACCCTTGTAAGAGCAAAAAATACAGGTATAAGTACTACAGCTTACCAGGGAAATCCCCTTTGCGGCTGCTTTGTCCAAACTCCTGAAGCTGTGCTTGTTGATTTATCTGCTCCTTCTGCAAATTCTCATACCAATGGGTGACTTCTGCCCGTAGATCGGCCACCTGATCACTTGGATACATTTCTATAGTCATCTGAAATAAAACAAGTATTTTATTTTTCAAAGCGACTTACTGAACTGTAACAACATAGGATGCACTTGTAAAAGGGCTTTTTCAACTCACCTTGTCAGGAAGTCCAGCTGGCTGACAAACAATTCGTAGTGGTAGGGACTGTTTGTCACTTAGGGCTTTCAAGTGACTGCTAATACCAGTGCCTTCAATCTGCCATTGTCTCAGATGATATGCAAACCTTAAGCAGCAGGGAAAACCATTGAAAAAGTATTTCTGTAAAAGCCTACTTAACACAAATGTTTGCTAAACAATGAAAGGTAAAACTGGCACAGTCATTCACTACTTTTTCAAAATAAGAGGAAGTTATTGATATTCTCACTATTTTTCAGAGCAACTTTGGAAACTTTCCTTTGGTGAGGGATGGGGTAATACGAACCACATCCACACATATTTATACGAGGAGAAGGGCCAACTCTTGTAACTGCTTAAAACTTACATATTACCTTCCAAAATTATTCACTACTGTCCTTACTTTACACAAAGAAAAACAAAGAAACTATTACATAATCATAACTCCTAACTCACTCAACATTACAGTAAGAGCAATGTAAATAAATTCTGCATCCAAATATATCAATGGAGCTATTTACCTTCGCCTAAAAGCTTCCAGATGTGTCTTCAGCATTAAGAGTCCTCTTTCAATAATGGTCAGACTTGAATGAGAGTCTCGCTCAAGGTTACTAGAAGCTATCATCAGACTCTCCATACACTTGCTAATAAATTCCTGCTCTTTTTCAAGACCAGTTTTACCTGTAACATCAGTTAAAGTAAATCATATAAGCACAACTTTAAGAGAGCATTTTAATGCTAAGAATAAAAAGAGGATAACACTAGATATTCTTTATAATATTTCAAACAGCAAACAAAAATAAGAATTAAAATTCATACCATTGATATAATAAGAGTTGATATACTGGATAGCTGCTCGACTGACATCACCTGACTGTGCTCTTAAAGCAATACCCCAAAATTGGTCCATGCCACACAACTGTTTTGACAAAAGGAAAACAAACACACAAACAGAACATTGCCTCATTATTTTACTGGGAGTGATGCTTTTCTGACCTGAGACATTTTATTTGCCTCTTGATGAAGTTTCTAAAAATATCTCTTTTTTTCTCTGCTTGGGCTCTCATCAATTACTATAAAATCATAACTTTCATGGAAACATTTTCATACATGAAGCATAGGGGGAACTGTTTAAAATTCAAGAGTGAATTTTCATTTTTGACAAGCAGGAATACTTTTAAATCAAGCCTTAAACCCGCAACTATTATTGGTATTCCTCTCAAGAATAGGAATCTTGGTAAAAAATTGCCTGAAATCAAATTGCAGAAAAATAATAATTTTATTTCTAGAGATAGTTTCTCTGGATAAAAAACTACAGAAGAAAAACTTCTAAAGCACATCATATGTAACTGAGACATTTTACAACAGATTTCTAGTCAGAATTAAATATGCCTAATAGAGTGTTATCTAAATCTTTTTATTTATAAAAGTAAACATTACAAACCCATTCTTTAAGCACCACAGCTAACAGAGTCCAGTTAAGCTAAGAATGTGATAAAATGCATGAAGATATGCAGGCAACAGGTATTGCTTTCTTTGTGGCTTCCTATCTCTTCCTCTAAAGACAAAAGCCACACATGCTCCATGTCATGAGGGAACATCATGGCCTCTTATTTCTATTTCCCTGTCCCACATAGGGAACTTTTGAGTCCTGAGCTTTCAGGGCTCTCCTCAAGGCAGTAATCTGTACATACCCCACCTCTATGGGCATTACTACCTCAGACCAGTAAACAATATTCAAGCCAATAAATTCTCAAGAGATATGCCATTGCAGATAAGTAATTAATCACCTTTTCCCTTCCCTCAGAAAGAAGAAAAACAAGAGGACAAAATTTAGGCTTACCTCTGAGTTTGAGCCACCATCATATGCACTAGTAGCCAATCGAGCCAAATTACACAAATGCTGGAAGAGGTTGAGGCCAGTCATACTGATAGTTTCGGGTTTCAGTTGTGGCATCTAAATAAAATGAATGCACTTTAGTGTGGAAAAAAAATTCAGTGATAGAATGGAGAGCAATTACAGGGTGTTTATTTTACTAGCACAGAAAACTGTCATTGTTACTAGCAATCATAGTCAAATGTAGTAGATCAATTACAATCTACTCTTGCAAAAGATCACAATCTCTGAATTTTATATACAATCCAAAAAATCAGCTATAATTGACTTAAACAAACCTCTTCTCTCTACCACTGATTTGAACTGTAACAGTGCAGAGGGAACAAAAATTATTATTGTAACATTAGCTGCTTAAGTTATAAACAGCAAGACAATCCGTTAGCATACCTGACGTGTCCATTCAAAAAAATATATACACTTACAATACTAGACAAAAAAATGTGCAACCTTGAAAAAGAACTAGACTACATTAACTATTGCAGAATCTATCCATTTTGTAATGTTGTCTGTTGAAATGGATGGGACCCCTTGCAAAATGTTCGTATTTTCAGTGGATCTACTGATGAGATTTATATGCCCTCCAAAAAGAAGAGTTATGTTTTTTAGTCAGGTAATGATAAAGGAAAGTATAGTTTTGGGTGGCTTTTTCAAATTGAAATTAAGTTCTTCACAGCTTCAGATACAACACGCCAGCTATTTGCAAAGAAACACTCAAGTAAATACTAGCATTAAAAGAACTAACACCAATCCATTCTTCTCTTCCCTCCAAGCGGAGAAAAACCACTGTGTGACAAGTGGGGCCCTCCCAGACTACTGAAGACATAATTTTCATAGAAATCATTTAAAATACATTAAATATAGCTGATACAGAAAAAAATACTTTTACCAGAATTAAAAGGTTTCAATTAACTCTCTTCATACCTTTTCCAAAAAAAGATGCTTGTAAGTCTCCATACCCATAGCATGCTGATCTTTACTTCGTACTTGGTTTAAGAACCAGTGTAGTGCATCATCGTAACATTCCGAATCTTCTACTAAGCAGTGCCACAGTATGTCCACTTGTTCTAAACTCAACCCTAAAATTAAGGAACTATTTTTAACTACTTCTTTATAACATCAAACATACAGCAATATTCTACAAAACCCAAGAACACATACAGAAAAATCAGAATTGTCTTTGTCAGGCAGTCAGCTACAGGCTTTGGTCATTAGTGCTGTCAGTTGTTACTAAACCAGTGAGTAGCATGGCCTGACTTGGGACCTCACACCAAATAGCTTCTCAGTTGCTTCTCAGTTTGTAAGTAATTATTGGGCACAACTTAAGAGTCCAGCTTTGAGCTGGGTATTGAGACTGTGGCTGAAAATAGTTATCTCTGTAACTATTTAACTGCTTCTCCTTTTAAGAGAACAGTAAATTTGTTTTCTTAGCTGGCAAATAAACATTTGTGATTTCAACACATTTCTTTAAAAAGAATTTGGCTACCCTATCAACAATAGCAAATCTGGTGTTAGAATTTTTTTTCTCTTGGCTACAGATATCCTCATTCCATCCCGTACTCTACTTTAGTGACCAGAGGGACAGGCCATGCATCGCATGCCAACTTTGACTACTTATAGTGAGACTACTCAAATGACTGCTCTCTTCAGTCAATTTAACACACGACCTCAATATACAATCAACCAAGTCTGTAGAGCTGATGCTGTGATAACACTGAAGGCTATCAGTTTACATGGGCTTAAAAAGAGAAAGGGCAAAAGAATTTATGGGAAGGAAAGCCACCAAGGGTTACTAAAAACACAGAAAATTACCTTCCTCCTTCTGAAACAGTATCAGAGATTATTTAAAATTGTATGCTTAAAATATTATATTTATTTAAGCTAACATTGATTATTAAGAACTATGTGACCCTTACTATGAGGTGCTTCTCTGATAAGGTAGCCTCAAATACTTACTGAAATGATCTGGTGATCCTAGAGTTGAAAACACACATGTCAGGAATTGAAGACGAACCTGAACTTCTGCACTATGGCTGTATCTAAAATTTAAATTTGTATAAAATTGAAAGCTTATTTAATTGTTTATTGTCATAACTTTTTTCCAACTCATACATGCACCTCTTAAAAGCATAGTAATTTTTTCTTGTAAGTATCTTTCTGAACTTCTAGTTCATTATATAGTCCAGACTCCAGCTGTACACACTACAAAACCCCACCTGACAAGTGGCATGACACACTAGACATTACTAAAGTACTCTTTCTGTTGTTTTTTGGGGGGGTGGAAGTGGGGTTTTTTAGCATACAGTCCAATTCAAGTGCATTATTTTGCAATCAGCACCCTCCAGGATCTGACCTTAATTTTTCCCTAACTTGCAAAACGCTGATATTTCTACTCTGAATTTCTGATTCCAGCTGATACATGCTCTTTATAAAACTATTTTCATAACATATATAAAAATATTACATTTGTATTTATAAGACAGAAGCTTAATGGTCAAAGGAGCAGCGTAACTTTGCCTAAATTTAAAGCAATTCAAAACAGTTTTGGAAGTAATTTCTTATTAGAGCAATGTCCAATACAAAGGTCTGTGACGAACTAAAAATTTGACCCATAAATAGCAACATTTTTCAATTGTGGATGCCCATATTTACATATTGACATGGTTATCTATCAGAACATGGCTAGTCTATTCCTCCATGACTGGGAAGCTAGAAATTGTATCACTTGTGTATATACACCTAATTTTAATCATACAGATGAGAAAGTGTGGATGAATGTGTTAAATAGAAAAGAACTACTGCAAAGGTTAATGATAACAGATTTTTTAAATGAAACATTTGGATAGTTTTACGATATAAAACACATATATTGATTTGAATACATAAAATCTGTGTGTTCCATCTGTAAACAAACATTCAACATAATGTCTAACAAAAATGAGTTACTGCATGCTTTTTTAAGGAAAAGGAAACTATTTAAAATGTGGGGGGTTTTTTACAGACCTTAGTCTCCCTAAGCATGTAACATCCCTATAGAAAGTATTTACTTATAAGAACACATGAGAAGAAAAGCAGAAAATAAACATTTACAAACATACCAAACATTCAAAGTCAGCTGTGTACTTACAATGCATGTTTATGTCGTCCTTCCCTGACTGCCTGAATGTAGTGTACCAAATTATCAAAGAAAAGTTTCATCATATTAAGTTCCTTTTCTGCCCACCTGTGTCAATTTAAAGGGCAGAAAGTATTATGGTTTGCTTAAAAAGATCAGAAAAGCTACAGAAATTAGACAGCTATTATAGGAAAATAGCATACACATAGAACCAAAGTAAACATTCAATTTTCCATCTGCCATGAATTCAGGAGTATTTCCCAGTACAGTACTCTCTTCCTCCTTGCCATCCATAAGGCTGTCATTATTTTCAGGCATAGGACTGACCAAACACTCCCTTTTGAGACCACGAAAACTGTTCCTCAAGACTCTAATCCAGAAAATGTCTAAGCCAAAACTCAGGACTGGGTATATATTTAAATGTCATGTCAAAAAGGCCAAGATAAATTGTGAAAGTTGCAATAGTCCGTTCCCTATAGCTAGACCAGCCAGTTATATAGTTTGTTCTAATAAGGACTGCTATACTATATAATTTCACATTTCAAAGTTTTTCTTACAAACCAGGTTTTTTATTACTGAGAAGCATTTGCTATACAATCAGAACAGAATGACGTACCATCAAGTTACTACAACCTTTTACAAGGTGGATGTCTAGAACTGTCTGCAAGACTTTTGGGATTTAAAGGGGAGGGTTAAAAAAAAAGGTAAATTAGGCACCACTGCAGTTATGACAGTAGTGTGTATTATGCAGAAATCTTGGCCTGAGTGACTAGACAAGCTGATACGGCTTTAAGTTGCAGCAGGGGAGATTTAGATTGGACATTAGGAAAAATTTTTTCACTGTAAGGGTGATTAGGTATTGGAATAGGTTGCCCAGGGAGGTGGTAGAGTCATGGTCCCTGAAGGTGTTCAAGAGGCGTCCGGATGTGGTGCTGGGTGATGTGCTTTTGTGGTGATGTGGGTAGGTGGTTGGACTGGATGATCTTGAAGGTCTCTTCCAACCTTAATGATTCTATGACTCTATTCTATGATTCTATATATCTAGGCCAGGCAACAGACAGATGATAACTTTACATCGTTATTGATTTGGACCACACTAAAGGAGCAAGCCGTGCAGCAGTCCCCTAAATGTCATCACCTCTGTTGGTTTAGTGTGCTGGGGACAGCGACTACTTACATTGTTATCCAATGTGTATCATAACTGCTCCCAAATTGCTGAAACGTACCAAACAGCTTTGGAAGAAGACGAAGTGAAACTACTACTGATCTAAAGGAGGAAGAGAGAAAACATGACAGTACCTGATTGATACAAAATTAAAACAGTCAAATTCATACTTCAAATTCTTTACGTTTAATACCTTGGACACACAGCTGTTGGGTAAGTATAAAAATAAAACAGTATACATTTTTTCTATTAAAAATTATTTAAATTTTAAAAGAGAAATTCTTATGTTTGAGTTTCATAACACTTATCTTTTGAAATTTCACCAAAATGAGTATGGTTTTTCTACAAACAGATGAAACAGCAGAAATAAATCTGTCTCAAACTCACCATAGACACAAGCAGGTGTCTACTGTAACACAAATATCCAGGAAAACTCAAGTGCATGAACTGCATATAACTGAACTTTCGTAACAGTGTCAAGTATCTTCACGTTTCTTTTATTAATTAGTATCTCAGTATACTTGTACCTCATCTCACAAATACAGTTCTTAGCATAAAGGTAACAACATTAACACTGCAGGTGATGTCCAGCAGTTGACTGGTTCTATCAACAAAGTAAATTCCACTTTTGCCAGTTTTCAAACTGTACAATCTCACAGCTTTGGCTGGTATTAAAACAAGTTATCTGAGGTCAAGGTGTTACCCTCAACCTCCAGCTGCTTCTTCACAGAAATTAGATCCCACAACAGACTTGGAGGAAAAGAACTTCTGTTCCTCAGCCACCTGCATGTAAAATCTAAATATTCAGTTCAAAATGCTTATGCTAAGGCACCTGACCTTGCACTCAACTGGCTAGGATGTGGACCTGATTTTACCAACTACTAGGAAGGCAGTAACCTCTGGCAGAAGGGAGAATAAACAAATGCAACAAGACGAGAAATTTAGGACACCAACAGAATAGAAAAATGGAACATCAGACACACCCATAACACCTTGAAAATTATTTTTATACTTTTACTTTTGGATGGTTTAACTAGTCTTCCTGTAAAGTTAAAGAACTGTTATAGTCAACTTGGATTTCCTGTATAACGCAAAAATAAATGTAAAAACAGATAATTTATGATTTAAGTTACCTGTTGTTTGCTAAATTTTCTAAGCAGCCTTCAATAAATCTCATTCGAATCTGTCTGTCAGTGAACCAGCATACTAAAGAACAGAGCAGCTTCTCTGCTTCATTTATTAACCCTTCAGAGAGATGAATCTACAGCAAGTAGAAAGAAAGGTCACTGAATTGTATATATTTATTTTCTTTTTAAAAAATACTATTTTCTGGTATTCAACTTACTGCATCTTCATCCTGGACCAGATCCCACAAAAGGGTATTTCCTTTCTTACAAACATTATCCAAATTAATGTCCGTCACCGCATTGCTATTATATTGATGTTTATGAACTGCTGGTCCTGAACAAAATATAAAGATCATTATTGAATAAATAGAAGGAACTATCTAACCTGAACATTATTCCCTAAGTGCAGGAATATCAACATGCTTTGTTTGTAAACTTGGCTATTTTGAAGTGCATACAACAACATTGTAATTGCCGTCTTTTTCCACATATGGGTTCCTAGAAGAAGACAAAACATTATGACCATACACAAAGTTAACAGGACAGTTAAGCCAATATTTACACTGGTTTTGGCTAATGCTGAGGTGCAATAAAAACAGTACTTAAGAACTGCAGATGCAGGTGTAATTGCTTTTTCATTTAATTAGATTTTATTTACAGTGTAATTAAAATATTTCTGAAGTCTTTCTGTAGTGCTGTGGTCCAAAGGGAAGTATCTTTATAACTACCATGGTTGAAAAGCAAGAAAAAAGCACATTTCAGCATATTCCCCCCATGCTGCATGACCTCCTGTATCTAACTAAGAAACAGGAAAAACAAACATCATTTTTTACATACGACAGAGGATCAAAGTGTATGATTCTGAATACTCATGATGTTTTCATAAAACACTGACAGATCTTTTCCTCCTTCTCTGTGGGCACAGCTGGCACCATTCGTTTATCTACTACTTGATACTATTTTCATCTAACAGCAAAGTCAAGTAGAAAATTTAGATTGTGTGCAGAACACACTAACTATTTGCACGTGCAAAACTAGAGGCATCAAAAATAATCTGCACTGAAGGTCTCATGCTCGAATGATAATTTGGGTCTTCAGTAAGATGGATAATATCTATGGAAAATATTGGAAAAAAAATGCTGATTTACAGCACGTTTTAACCACAAAGTTTTCATAGCTTATTCAACTCTGTAGTGAAGAAAAAAATCCTTCCAAATTTTCAGTGTCAGTCTGAAATTGTAATTCAGTTCCACATAACAAAATATGTTAAGCCTAAAGGAAAAAAAGACTTCTTATTCAACTGTGTTTCAGGAAAAGATGTAAATAGTATTGGTTTTACTGTCTGCTGGAAGGTAACAAACTTGGTTCTGCCAGACCAGGGAAGAAAAATGTCAAACCTTCACTCACCATACCCTTCATTATATATAGAAATAGAATAAAACACAAAATAAAGCTGCCACAATAGCATATGGAAAGATGATATAATTCTTGAGAAGTGTTTCAGTAGCATCTTAAATTGCACCCTGAAGTAAACTAGAAGATTTGGCAATGTAAGATGAAATAGCATAAAATGTGCTTTAAGGCAAGCTCACTAAGATATCAAGTTATATTTTAACTCATTATTCCAAAATTATCCTCTGTACAGCCCATTATGGTTAATTCATCTAAGATGACAAATGTACAGAATCACAATAGGATCCACCCACCAGAAGAAATTTCACATAAGGTTTCAGAGAGAAAAAAAATCTCGTATTTCAGTACCACTTTTTTTTTTACTTTAACAGCTGATTAGAAAAAAACACTTGCTGGGCTCTTTAGTGCCATTATTAATTTTAGACTGCATTAAAAGCTCCAGTAGAAATGGGAGAAATAAAAACTTGAAAAGGTAAACAACAGCTACATCTAATGTACAAAAATTAATCTATTGGAGAAACAGTATAAACTCACCATGGTTTCTTTGGGCAAATGCACATGTATGGTTAAAATAGTTTTATTACTGTAATTATTGGAGACTAAGTCAAAATTATATAAAACCGAAGTGCAAAGTTTTTCCATTTTCTTTTTATCATTCTTACCTTGACTGAGATGTTCATGATAGATAGATGCGAGGTTAGGAAGGTGTTGCTGAAGATGAGACGTTAGCTCAGCATGTGAATTAATCTGTACAAGCTCTTCTTCACAGCCAGACTCTTCCCCATCAAAATCAGCCATATTTTTCTCTGATTTTGCACTGACTTGGGAACTACTGCAACTGACATCGTCAGCACTCAGCATATCATCAACCATATGTCTGCAAAAGAAGAATATTAGAATGGAAAGAATCAAAGAGAAAGTTGTTTACAGCAGACTGCAAGTGAGTAGACATTTCCCTAAAGCTAAAGTCAGGATGAATCATCTGTCTGAACATCAGACCTCCGTAAGAATTTAAAAACCATTTACAGATAAGTTGAAGGTCTCACTATCATGATGATTGTGTAAACTTCTTTAATGTTAACTAAATACAGCATTTTCCAAAACACTTTTAACATTTTCTTAAATGTTGCCTTATTTACTCAATACAAAAACTTTACAAAAAACTCTAATCAGATGTTGAGATTACTGTGTAACTATCTGCAATAACCATCCTCCAAAATTATCCTCAGCTATTGCAAAATGTCCATACAAATTTTTGCCCAAACAGAGTATCTTGCTACCACTTTTCTGTTATAGAAGGAATCAGTAGAAATGTCAAACTACCTACCCATCATGGTGATGATGGTGGTGGTGGTGGTGGTGATGTTGTGGCCCAATGAACTGCCGACAGTTAAATAATTCATTTCCAATAGTTTCCCCAAGGAAGTCCCCTGTGTGAGTTATACAAGAATCTTGAGACCCTTGTGAAATGTGAGCAGTGCTCATTTCCCCTGTCATATCATGCTCTGCATCCTCAGCATGAGAACAAGCACCTAGCATCCTAATTCGATTATCCACCGGTGTCACAGAGTCAGAGTTAAAAACATGGTCCTTTCCTGCCCCATTATTTGCACCACTCCTCTCCGATGCCCCTTGTGAATCTCCCAGACAAATGCCTGTTTGTGATTCCAGTTTCCTGCTTCGTAGATCTGTGCTCCTACTGCTTTTCTGAGGATTATGACTCCTATCTTCCTCCTCTTCATCCTCCTCCTCTTTGAGAGCTTCAATATCTGCGATGTCTTCAGACTGCACCTCACTGCCAGGGCTTCCAGCGGACTGGCTTGCATGACTGGAGTTGGCCTCATTACTGGATCCATCACTGTGGCCACTGCTACTGCCAGGACCACTACTGCCATCCTCACCACTGTTGGCTGTCTCATCAGAGCTTCCTTGCATGGATTCCTGAAATAATATTTTCTTTTTAAGACTGGTGGAAAATAAACCACTGCTGAAAATATATAAACAGCATCATCATCATCATTTAAACACCATTCTTATCAGGAATCTGTCAAATCTACAAGTTTCATTCACTCTTTTTCAATTTGGTTGTCAATGACAAAATGCTCTGAGTAAGATTCAGATGTAATATTTTAATTTTTGCTTTACCTCATTCGTAACAAAGTATATGTGCAGGCTTTGCACATGTCCAGAGTGACAGCATGACACACAAACAATATAACATGCATTCCCTTACTAAGAGATTAATCTCACTGAAATACAATTTAAATGCAGGAATCCATTTGTTTGAGGTGCTTTTATAGGGCACTTGTTCATAGGCAAGGTATCATATATTCTATGTAAGTTGCACAGAACATAAATAAAGATTCTAGCTATCCACTATCCTGCTGCTGCTAAGCATATATGTACCTGTTCAGGTTTTGAAATTGTTCCAGAAAAGAATTAATCAGGTAGTTAATAATAGGCAACTCAGTAACAAAATTCACAGACTAAGATTTACGCTCTTACCTCTGTATCTGAAAGTCGCTGCTGTACATGTTTTGTTCTGTTAATAAGCTGTTCCTCCATTTCAATATCACTGCCTCCACTCTGATGGGTGTCACTGTTGTCACTACTTTGAGGGCTTGCTGCTGGTGACCCTAATTCAAAACCACATTTCCCAATTACATTCTGATATATATCAATCGGAATTTAACAGCATTACATAAATCTGCCTCAAATGTTGAACTCAACAGCATTCTTCCTGCAAACAGTCAAACAAGGGACATAAACAACCCAAGTACCTAAACACTAAAAATTCTTTTTAGATCACCAAGCATTTTACTAAAAGATCTGTATTCTGGTGTCTCTTCTTGCCAGCATACAGCACAGCTATAGGAATTTCCCAGATTCTACACTAAATATAAATGCATTTTACTTCTCATAAAAACATAATTTCAGACTTCACTGGTTTTTCCTCTGTTCAAACTTGATAGCTGTAGAAAAACACTGCAGTATCAAACATATCAGATTGTGGTGTACTTCTAAAACTATACTTACAAGGTGAAGGGGCTGCTCTTCTGAGCTCCTCTTCTTCTGAAGGAAAAAAGCAGGATGGAAAAATAAGTGACTAAAAATCTTTTTGTCAGCATATAGTTGTCCATGATTCATAAAAATCAGCAGTAAGAAAAGAAAGGGAAACTACAGTAAAATGGCTTGGCAGGACTTTTAGTAATGACTGTGAGGAAACACACAGTCAAGCCAAAAAAACCCCCAGCAATAGCATGTAATATCAAAAACTAGGTAAAAACTAGATAAACTTTTGTAAATAATAGGCAACTCAGTAAAGTGTTATGGTTTGAGATGTTCAGTTACAGATGTTCCGCAGAACAAGAAGAATTAATTGATGAGTTATGGGCCATCTTTTGGATTTAAAAAAAAAAAAAAAGAAAAAAAAGAAAAAAACATACTATTTTAGATACACAAACAGAATTGTTCTGAAATAGAAAGCTTCCCAAATGCACTCACAAAGTTTTAATGCTTTCATCTTTATGCTCAGCTTCTGTCCGAAAAATGTGTCAGTATGACACTTATTAAAAATTCTTCATGTAAAAGTTTCTATACATTCTTTTTGTCCAAAGACAGCAAGGACACTATGAAAACTAAAAAATTTAACCACCAGATCTACTGGAAAACCACATACCTTTTTTGTTTCCCATGGGTAGATTGGTACTTAGTAAAGATGCAAAAGAGCTTTGTTTTGACAGCTGAGCCTTAGCTGCTAGTGCATTATTCCACAGTGCTTTTATGAGCATTGATGCCAAATACAAGGTCTATAAACAAAACCAGATAACAGTGACATTAAGAAGCAGTAGATTTTGTATGCAAAGACCCACTGTTAATCTTTCTATATGCCAATACTACAGTTCACCATTATAAACTCTTCAAAAGAAACAAATGCACAAAATAATGTTATGTGAAACACTTTTTAATTTCAGACATGAAATTAAAATCTTCTATCTGTGGCTATGCAGTCTTCAAAAATCTCTGAAAAATATTATAATTCAAATGCCAGAAAAGGCCTACTTGAAGAAACATGACAACTTTACTCATACAGTTTCCTCTCTTACACATTAGTGGATATTACTTTTACATGCATTCCTTTAGGAAAAGACAAATCCTTAATGCTTGTTTAATATATACTAACACAATTCCTTTTCTTGTTACAGTGCTTGTGTTTGCCTTGTCTTTACCTGTTCAGTGTGAGCACTTGGATGAAGAGTTGAGACTAGGTTAAGAAGATGTCTAAGTGGTACAGGGTCCAAGTTTTTGATCAAAGAAGGAAACAAGTCATGTATGTAGCGACTGCAATGTTTTAGCTACAAAGTACAAACAGAGAAGATAACAGGAATAGCAAAACTTTAAAAAAACACTAGTGTGAGTTACTGTATGTGTGAAAATATCAAAGAAGGTAAAATACTGCTTTAAAAATGAAAGTAAATAAATAATTATTAATTACTCTGATACAGATAATTGTTGGTCTATTGCTGTTGCAATAAGCATTTATTAACATACCAGTCGCACGTTATGATGACAATGGACTACAGAGGTTTCAGAACGTGTATACAGTAGTATTTGATTGAAAGAAATTACACATTAAAAAACACATTAAAAAAACCCCAAACCCTACAAAGTCTAAGTTATATAAAAGTGTGTACCCTACACCTGTCCAAGAAGATCAATTTTATTTCTCTGGCCTTCATTTTGAGTGTATTCTTGAGGAAAGATTTTTTGAGGTTTTTTCATGGGTTTTTTTTGTTTGTTTGTTGGTTGGTTGGTTGGCTGGGGAGTGGGAAGGCAGGTGTTTTGTTTTGTTTTTTAATAATACGAGCAGAATGAAACCATGGCAAAAAAGTTTCCACAACAGGAAATCAAATTGTCTACTGTATTCAAATCCCCTAAATAAAAAAATTCACAACTTAAAATGAAAAGCATAGCACTCCTTTAAAAGTAGCAAGCAAATATATCTTCTGAAGGAAAAAAGACTATCAGAGTTTCTATGTTTACCAAGCAAAAAATAAAATCTCAGTGCCTTCTACAGATTTTTAACACCAGGGCTGTGGCACAATTGTAAACTTCACTGCCACTATTTTCACCTTATTGTTCCCACCAGGAGTAACAGAAATAGGAAGCTACAATACATAGCAGCAAGGCAATTTAGCACAATAGTAAAAATATTATGTTGACTCTACAAACCTCATCCCCATTCTTAGTGAAAACACTATGTCTTTGCTATACAACTTCATTTTTTTCTTGTTTAAGTGTAGCCTATATGTGAATTCTTGCATCTAATGAAAAAACAGGCATTGTGGCAGTTACCCAACTTAAAATTTTGGTCTGCAAAACACTCAGACAAGAAAGAAACTCAGCTTTACAAAGAGAAAACAAAATCAACTTGCTGTTTTCTGTTTTATTTTTTAACACTCCTGCAATTATAAAAAAATTGATACACACCTGTGCTGCAGCCCAAATACAGTCTATATGTTGAGTACTAAGTCTCCCTTCAGCTGCAAGAAAATTCAGAATCACTTGGCACTGTTTGATGATCTGCAAAGTGAGAACATATTGAGGGAAGATTTACTTGAACAAGAAGTTACTCCTCCATGTTTACACTAACAGTAATTTTATACAAACCTCAATATGCAAATTTGGTCCAAAAATGTGCTCAACAACATTGTTGCTGATAAGCCAGTCTGCAAGCTCTTTTGCAATTGATCTAGAGATGAAAAAAGAGCAGAAACACATGTAAAATTATCTGCCATTAATATATACACTGTGCTCTTCCCTAGCACAGATGTCTCTTCAATTTCCATCTGTAATTGCAGTAAGCACAGGAAAATCTTTTCAACACAAAGTAGACTCAACATTCATTCATTCAGGTAGGAAACAAATTATTTTTGTATTGTTTTTTTTAGCTGGAAGACTAATGCCAAATATCAATATTTCCCACTCACCCCTCTGGACCATTGGCAAACATGTAACTAACAACTCTACCAACTTCATCAGTTAACAGATCTCAACAGATCACCTGCAGACCACTTTCAATGACCCCATGGGTACGATTTTGATAAACACTGCTATTTAACCCAAGATTATAATGGAATTCCAGAACCATTGAGTTCACAAATGTAGCTAAAAGTGGGAGCGACACTATTTTTTTAAAGAAAACCACTTCAATATTTTTAGCTTCTCTTGCATAAATAGCAACTCATACAGCTTTAAAAACCTATGTTTTACATGGTCGTGCTTACACACATGGAGCATACAGATACTTCAGAATTCTCATTTAATTTCACCCACAACAATAGGGAACTTTCCCTGCTGCCAATCCATAAGCAAACATTCAAACTGAACAGGACAAGGAAACTGAATTTTCTGAAACAAAAGTTAACTTCCAGAAAGGACTGCCCTGTGTAGAAGCCAGCGCATAAGCTCCTTTTCATTCCTTCCTTTCAAGCAAATGTTTGTTTACCCAGATTTTGGCACCAGAACCAATTAGAGGACATCACAGTATTTAAAGCACAGCCTGTAGTTGAAATGACCCTGGAATAAAAGCGCTCTGTTTCACAAGGGGGAGAGGATGGGAGGGAGGGGGTGCCTTAAGAGGACTAACAGGAAGAATTATTTTTACCACTGCTAGCTATGTTACATTTATGGTCACTATTAAAATTTCAGGATTGCCAATCTTTATCATCCACAATAAGAAAACAAATTCTTTAGGTAAAAAGAGACAGCCTTTGTGGTGTTCCAAACAAGATGCACTTTTCTGGGGCATGTTGCCAGGTCTTCAACTGTTTTGCATTGCCTGATCCCTATGGATGAACTCAGCATAGTTCCTATTACTCAACACATACCATTCCTATACCGTCCTCCTGTTCTAGTTCCATGACATGGGGAATCAAATATTCTTATATTGTTCAAAAAAGATAATATCCCATAACATTTAAGAAATAACTGGCTTGCAAGGTACAACAATTTACCAACAGTATAATTTATGGCTTATTAATGAATTAGTTCTCACACTGTAAAATCAATTTGGCAGCATATCTGCTCAAAGAAGGATGAAAAAGATAAGCCAGACCTGTTCCATGAAATCAAGAACTACTTAACTTCCTACAGCCCCGTTTCAACCCAAAACCAAAACCCAACCACAACCCCCAACACCTCTGCCCCAAACCAAACTTTTGAACATGCACATTACAGACTCACTCAAGGCTTGGATTTCTGCCTAACGAAATTTGAATTAAGACTTTTTCACAAGTGAGTTGTGATCTTGCAAATTTTACAGCAAAACAAACTTATTGTTCATTTGAATATGAGCTACCAGTCTCCTTCAGTAACAAGCATGGCTCTAAAAAATGTTCTTATCCACCTGCTTCAATGCTGACAAGCACAAGTGACCATAGTGGCATTGCCCACATAGCTCGATAAGACTATAGCTCTGTTACTTTTCATTCTGTCAGATTGTAGAATTGATACTACAGATTCATCTTAAATCACAAGTGTCCAACCCACACTCTGAAAACTGAATGCAGCCTGTAAAAAAGTGCCCTGAACTTACAGCCCATTCACCCCCAGCTGCTTCTTATGGCTTTATATTGCTTCCCCTTGCTGTGGGCAGAAGTGCTCCTGCTACATGACCAAAGTACAAGCAGAAAGCCTCACAGTTTGTATTTTGCACATATAAGAGGTTGACAGATCTGGTCACATGAGTGAATTTACACCCACTAGATGCAGGAGACCTGAATGGATGCAATTCTGGTGATGAAATATGAAAAAAAAAATCATTGCATATGCTCCTCCATAAAAGGCAATAGCTTTAACACCTGAGTGGTAATGGAGGTAACTTGGAGGTAACCAATGGAGGTAATTTTATTCCAAGACCACTTAATTTCTTCTTGGATTTGAATTTTTAAACCTGCAGCTTTCAGAATGAATCCCAGACAGACACTGTGAGATTCACTAGGCAATGTTAATATGAAAGAACATACTGCTCAGTGTCTCTTTAAACCAAATACTTGTGCTAGTGGCACAGTGTTCATTAGACATTGTACCCAGTAATATGCTTCATTTTAGCTACTCCAAAGAACAAAAACTCTCTTACAGAGTGAGTTCCTTCACATTTTATTCAATGAGTATGGCAGTTCTCTATCTCTGGTCTGCAACACTTTCCTTCCAAGGAAGAATGGATTATTCTTTTGAAGGAATGCCTTTTTTTAATACATGTATTCTCAGCTGTAAAAACCTTTATCCTACTGGTGAGCTCAACTGTGATAAAATGACATCTCAGATTTCTGAAGGTAAACATTCATTTGATATGGATTCGTTGAGGATGACCAAAAACAAGAGGATCCTTGTGAAAGGCAGAATGCAGCCTTTGTGTTTCCCAGAGAGAATTGTTCCTCCCAGAAAGTTGTGCGGAGGGCACACCAATCACTAAACATACTGCCTTTTAAAGTGACAAAGTTATTACCAGCATGAAGTGGTTTTTTTCTCTGATATTCTAAGAAATATATTTATGATAGCATTAAAGGACTCACCAAAGAAAGCCAATTTCAGTGTAAATGAGGATATCGGACTTATTTTTCAAACATTTCCATTTGAGGAAAGGATTTTTTTTGTCCAGCAGGGTTATCCAGCTCCTCGGTAAGTTTCCTCACTTTCAAACAGAGCGAACACCTTAACTCACCAGCAATTCCAGAACTTCACATAAATAAACACAAGCTGCCAGCCTATGAATAAATTAACCTATGATTTAAGTTTGTATATTGTCATTTCTATTTTAATAATTATCAAAAGTCCTACAGCCTTATGAAATTCCAGATACACTCAGGTTCATAAAAATTCACTGAATTCCGAGTTGCCCCAATAAGGTCAACCTAGAATAACTTTTTATTAGAAGATATAAAGTATAATTTTCAATATTTTTCTAGCTCTAGCTATGCTAACATTTCTCTCATAAAGTCTGTATTTTTTTTAATTCAAAAGTATTTTTTCATAGACCAATTCACAAATTATTATACAACTATTACTACACAGTATCACTACAATTCAGGTAATTTTGCAAGAACTCAATTTTCAGAAAAATATGCTCATATTTTCTACTAAAGGAAATTCTTCAAAAGGTTATAGAAAAATTTTCCTCCTTCATACCAAAGGAAACAGTGAAAAACATGCATTATGATCAAAGTATGGACATGCTTTTTCCTCTAACATGAAAGTAGCAGTACAATGAAGAGTTTTAAAAATTAGATATCTAAGTCACACAGACCTTAGTAATGAGAAAAACACGTATTCCCTATTTTTCATGGATTTAGTAATTGGGATAGCAAGAGGAAAAGTCATTTAAAGAAAACAATACGCTATGAGTGTGTGTTGTGGGTGAGGAAGAGAAGAGAACGAAAAAGTAAAGGTGGCAGATACTCCAGTTTAATTGTCTCTACACCCTTCTCACACTGGAAATCTGCAGAACATATTGGGCTACACGATCTGTAGACTTCACCAATTTCCCCCTAGACTTCTACTTTAAATTCAGTGACAATTCATGTCTGTCAAAAATAATTGGTTTACTTCCAGGAATTGAAATTCAATCACTTTTGACATTAGTTTCCCCAGGCATTCCATGAGACTGTGGGGAAGAGTGGAAGCTCTGCAGTTCCTGATTAACCTGATGTTTGTGAACTGCACTTACAAAAGCTGAGTACTTGTATTTTCTTCATTACTGTAAGTAAAGCGATCCAGAAGGAAAGTAAAATTTACACATTCTCCTGGTAGGTCAAAGAATGTCTCTCTATAAAAGGCCGGGGTTAAAGTCCTAGAAACATTTTAATCTAAGGCTGTGGTGCAATACTTGGTAGCAACATGATGACCCAGATGCAGGAACAGATCCCGCAGCAAAATAACCCCCCAAAAGAAAACCTTATTTATCCAACCAGCCAATTTCCAACACAATTCACCGTGCAGCTACAAAACCACACCAGCTCAGTCCTGGATGAAATTCAATAGCAAGTCAGCAAGATCACTGAAAAAGATAATGTAAAACCTTAAAAGAAAAAAATGTAGAAATACAACCAGCAGCTTGCAAAGGATGAAGAATAACATTTCTTCACAAAATCATTGAAATAATATCTACAAAATAACAATGGATGGGAAACACAGGCACATTCCCAACACACATTCATGCACACATTTTTGTTTATGAGCACACATTTTCTTATTTGACGGTCCAAAACCACCACTATGACCTAATCTTGAATGTTGATTAAACTCCTGTGCATGCCACTAGAAAGGTGTATGTCACTAGAAGGAAACATTAGTGAGCTGAGTGAAAAACTTTACTACTATTTTTTTCAGAGAAAATCTGAAAAGATCCCTGGAATGTGGAACAGAGAGAAGGGGAAGAGGCATTTAAATTATCAGCTCAGTTGGTGAGCCTAGATGAAAACTGAGAAACCAGGAGTTAGCATGAGCTACGAGAACAGTGGTGAAGGGAAAAAGCAATACAAAACTTCAGTTTAATATCTCAGTAAATAAAGAGAGGGAAAGGGGAAGAAATAGCCCAGATCTTTCTGTTCACAGGTGAAAAGAATTTTTGACACCTGAAATTACTCTGTAGGAAGCTTTTTAAGTGATGGTAATCAAGTTTTTAAATGAGGTGGGAGGTAGTCCCAGCATCAACCTGAATCCTGAAACTCAAATTCTTGGCTGCCTGCCAAGTGAGGAGCAAAACAAACTCTCTCTTTACACACGTTATTTCCACAAGCTGACAGAGTACTCATTAAGGAAAAAACACTTTTTTCCTCTTGTGGTCCAAACGGCACAAAAAAAAATAATCTTTCCCTCTCTGAAAGGCACGATCATTATTCACTAACTGGCACCAGCTATTTTGCTTAGGAATCACTATTCAAAGACTTGAAGACACTTCTGTTCAAGTCTCATTATTTTTAGCTTCAATAGATTTCATATTCTTCAGTACCTCAGACTGCAAAGAATTTCATTCTATCTTAAAAGCCAGGAATAGCTAAATTAAAAGTTTATCTCTGAGGGATATTATGAAGTTGAGTCACTGGGACATGACACGTATCTGAACAATACGTGTACTGCCATCACAAACCCTCAACCCTAGAGAAGACAGTCCAGTAAACTAAATCTAAAATGACATACAAATATCTACAGCTAGAAAACAGATTTCTCTGTCTTAGCTTTCTGCTGCTTTCAAGCACAAGTTGTGAAATCCAGTGTTTTCCTAGACAGAAGACACTTTCACTTGTCTTACCATGGAAAACATTGCAACTACGCAGATAAAGGGGGGAAGCTACTGCTGTAGAAAATTTGCTAAAAAATCTTGACGATACTTCCAAACAAAAGGGAAGAGCTAGGACCAACTGATAGCTCTTAAAAAAAAAGATTCCTCCTGCAAACCCACCTTATCAAGATACAGAAGGAGAAAACCCAAAGGCTGACAGTTCCAAATGCATCTGGAAAAGTCAGAACACATAATGGGATGACCAGACATGATGCAAAACATCTTCCTTAGATAAATCTGCAGAGACTAGAAAGGTACAAACCAAATCTTACACTTCTTTTCTCCACTAAGGAAAGAAAATAGGAATGAAAAGCTTTCCTTTGCTGCTCGTTCAATCACTGCCAATTCTGTAGGTTCCTTCTCATATAAAAATTTCTCCAGAGTCTCTGCTGAGAGGGAAGAACTTTGTACTGAACAAACCGCAGAAATGAGACATTCTCCCCATCCTTCTGCACCAGCCTTTTGTGATTATTCAGCTGGAAGAAATCTGTGATTTCAAAAGACATCTGAAGATGAGGAGCAATACTTGATACTGATTTGTACTCAGCTTTTCAGGTAAAACACCAGAATGACTGGAATTCAGATTTTAAAAAAATCATATACTACAAAAGTGGAAAAGAAGGTCTTCTGTTCATGCTTCATTCCTTTCAGATGACAGGCTGTTTACAGATGCCCTTGCCAAGAAAGTAATATCCCAAATGAGAATTTTACAATTTCCTTTTGCTTTAGAACAACTCTGATGTTCTTGCATAGTACATCTGCTCTTCCACAGGGAAATTTAAGCATGCTTCTCTTTTTCCCCTGCCGATAACTCTCCTTTTTTTACATTTGACACAGAAAATCAAATACCTGCTTATTATGTTTAACCAGTAGAATAACTTCTTGATAATATTCCCTGATTAGATACTACTAGTTAAAAAGTATTTCATTTACAATGTGTTTCAGAAGATAAACTAACCAAGAAACACCTCAGAGTTTCAACATGAAGGAAGGAGGAAATGAAATGGATAAAACTGAGGTTTAGCAGCCCCAGTGTGACAATACACCATAAACCAGCAGTACAATATTGAAAATACCCCAGTCGACCAAGCCGCCTCACTTACTCAAAGTGTTATGCTCCTGTAGTATTTACTTCTACTGCTACAGAACTAGAGGCTTTGGAAAAAACCCAACACCTCTCCCACACAAAATAAAGAAATAAAAATTCTATATATGTGTATCTCACATTAATATTATATTCATATTCTATTACTTTATGTAATAAATGTGTGATTAACATTTATTAAAATAATTTTCTGAAATGTACATGAGCTTAATGACATTACATTCATGTTTCATCAGATCATAGTAAGGTATTTGTGTCATACTCGATGAGAATTCTTTTCTGACACTGTATCAAAATTTACTTTGAAAGAAACTGATACTGTGTATTCATGTTCACCTATTGTTTTATTGACAAAGGAAAGAAAAAGTTGATCACAAGTGGTTATTTGTTTTCTATTCTCAAGGTATTTTCCCATCTTTATGGAAGCAAAACTGCCCTATAATCTGATTCTGTATTTTTAAAATACCAACCTATTACCATAAATTTCACTTCAAAAACTCAAGTTGTTATGGACATAAAGTCTACAGTATTTCGGTCTTCACTGCTGCGAGATTAAAGTAAGCAAGCATTAAAATCAAACCGTCTGTAACAAAACTACCCAGACAAAAAAGCAAGCCAACAAACTTCTCATCAATGAGCAGAAGATACCAGTGTGTGTCTGTAGTGAGACAGATACGCACATGGATACAACCCCCAAGATAAATGTAAAGAGTGTATCACACCCCAAGATGAACTTAAAGAGTATCTATCACAAGTAAAAGACTAAATTTTACAGTTTGCCTATTATTTCAAAAGAACAGTTATCTCAACTACCTAAAGACATACTTTTGTCTAAATTCTAGACAGTTCTAACATTAAGTTTAGAAAACAATACATTTCCTCACTGGAACACAATGCCACACATGAATCTTTGCAAAGATTTATGGGAGTCTCCTTTAGAATTACCAAAAACCACCTGAATTATACAAATAAGGATTTTGAAGAAAAACAATAAATAGTTCTAATAGCACAGCCTCACAGACTCGGTGGAAATCTAGGAACAAAGCTGGGTGTCAGTGATGGCAAGACAAGCCTTTGTTACCTAAATAATTAGGAGAAACAAAGAGACGGCAGAAATACTACTTGGATACGAATAAGATGGTTCTTATTTGTACATCACAATGGAGATAATGGCCCGTTATACGTATTTATTATTTCAGTATCTACATTTCACTAAAGGTTACTTTGACTCTCTCTCTTAAGACAGTAAAAAAATCCAGAAACATTTAGAATATATTTAAAGTTACCTAAAAGCATTTATTAAACCACTGATTAGAATATTTCCAATAAACGCCTCGGATTGTAACTACTCCCCACCACATATAATCCAGAACAACAATACAGAAGAACTGCAATCACACAGTGCACTTCAAGTATTCATAATAATGGTCCTACTTACGTTTCTGTGTCTGAAACTAATGACTCATTATTACACACATCATTGAAGGTATGAAGTTGGTTCTATAGTTAGAAAAAGGAAGAAAAAAAATTAAAATTTTACCTAAATTTTGTGAGGTAGTTTTCTTACATTTAAAAATACTATTAGTGACAGCAAACAATTTTTTCTAGTACTTTTCATGTTTTTAAATAAACTGCTTTGACAAAAATCTGAACAAAAGGCATTCTAGTAGGCAAGAGGGATCAATTTTCTTTTTTAATCAATCCTTCTTTCACTACAGCAATTAAATGATGTTACGAAACTCCACCCACTCCAGAAATCAAACCAAGTTGTGCAGCAGTCACTTGGCACATAGGTTTTCGTAAGAAATTAAACACATACTACTGAAACTGACATGTTAGGATGAGTTGCCCCATTATTGCAACACTTACTACAACAGCAAAAGATTTATTTTGTCACATTATCAGTGTCGAAAGTCTACAAAATTGTAAAGTGAAAATTAAGTATTTTTATATGAAATGAAGCTTTCAAAGGTATCTGAACTGACAAATTTAAGACACACCAAAGAAAAAACAACCCGTTAAAGGTTTACATCTCTTTTCTACCCTTTCCAGCAGCATCAGTGGAAAAACCTGTGAACAGGACTTCATGAAGAAATTGTTATGACTAACTAAAATTAGGTCAAATAAAGAAGTGAAAGCTCACCGGCTTTTCTGAAGACTTACACCCCCCAGCTGAAAATGTTTTGAAAGGGATCAATGGCTGAGAAGAGTATTGTGTTACCATTATCAATTTTGAATCTATGGTCACATGTTGATCCAAATTTCCCATACAAAATCCTTATCCAAAGGGATATTCGATAAAAGGTGTTCTTTTTCATATTGTAAAATTGTTTGAAAATTCCAATAATTTCAACTAAGGTCTTGGAATTCTGACACAACAGTGTAATATAAGTACACAGGTGGCATTGCACCACCACCTTATTCTTACTTGCCTCGTAACATTTTTTTCACTTGTTTTGTTACCATGAAATGTCAGAGGGAATAAACTACTTTTACAATTTTTTTACCATATATGAAACACTGTTAGAAGCTAAAAAGCCTGTGCCCAGACACCCATTTAATGTAACACAAATGTGCTAGTCATGAAGTACAACAGAAGTACGAAGTCTTCAGCAAAGAAGGCTGAGAACAAAAAGGCATCTCCCTAGCTAGCCTTGTCTCAAGACCCAGGCATCAAAGGCAATTAAACCTTCTACACAGGAAAGTAACGCAAGAAGTGTAAATACGTGGTGTTCAAGTTTTGCACTGAATTTGTTCAGGAAAAAACTAACATTTGTATTTTCACTAATGCACAGAACCAAATAAAAAGAGTTGAAAAACTGAAATAGGAAGGATGGTCAGATCAGTTTTGAGCGTTTATTTTTACTTTAAATTAGTTAATCTGCAACTGGAAGGACAGGAAAAGAGAGAGTCCTGTTTGTGAGGGAAGAGTGGAGAGAGAAAAGGGTATTTTGGAGCTGAACCACCTCAACAGATGACTGGGAGATGAAATCAAAAAGAAACAAGGCAGCAACAAAAATTAAGCCTCAGGTATATCTTGGTTTACATTTTGCTGTTCTTTTCCGTAGCTATTTGCAATTTCATATTCATTCACTGAAGCTTCCACTTTGCTAAAATTAACTTTCACGTGTCTGTCTTCAACCTTGTTTAGTAAATAAGAACTTCAGTCAGATATATGATATGTATATGCTGCTCCTCAGGGGAGGCAAGTCTATTTGCTGGTAAGCAAGTATAATCACTGTATGCCACAGAGCATGTATTCTGTGAGTCTCAAGAGATTCCATGAAACGTGAAAGGTTTAATTTTAGGACTGGTCATGTTAGCTGTCAAACGGGAAAAAAAAGTCTCCTGGCAGACACAAATCAACACCTCCATGTTTGAAGATCTTCATCTATTCAGATTCACTGGTATTTTTGGCCAAATATTTCTGTTTCCAGTATGAGAGCAAAAGTACGTGTATCTTGCAAAAGGGATGATCAAGCAAGCCATAAAAATTAATTGACCAAATCTATTTTAGTCTTGAACTTGCGAGTTGAAACCAGAATCTACACCTGAGTCAACTTTTCATATGAATTTCCAGAAGAAACTTTTCTTTGGAATAAAGTATATATTAAAAAATTCACACTTCAAAATGTCTTGCACGTAATTTTACTAAAAGTTTTCTTTGAATCTTCACATCTCTTGTCAAAATGAAATGAGGAATTGCTTCAAGGCTAGATGATCAACTTTTGGAAAATGAAAGTCCAGGAAAGGAAAACATTTTGCAGTTGCAGGTATTGTAGTTCTGAAGTCCTGAATACAAAACAGGAAGCTGAAATTGTTTTGGTTGGGAAGAACATTACAATGGAATTACTTTGACAAACTCTAGCCATCAAAAACATGAACAGAAAAATGAAACTTCAAAAAAAGTAGTCATGAAAATGCATCGGTAATAAAGTTGTGTGAAAATACTAACTAATGAAGCTGAGCTGCCTTACATCTTCTTAATACATCTTTGTTTGCAAAGATGACAGAAAACTTCAGTGAAGAGGCAGTCAAAATTTCTGTAAATTTCAGTTCAGATTTCACACTCGAAGTTGCACAGACCTGGCAATTAAAATTTTTCCAGGAAAGGCATATAAAACTAAATGAAAACAAAATGCTTCTAAACTTACAGGTTAAGTTGCCATTTAATAAAACAATTTTAAATACTGCTATATATAAAATTTGATTTTGCTTCTTGCGATATTAAGTAATCTTGTCTTGTATTAACAGACAGTCAGTGATGAAGACAGTCACTGAGTGACACTATGTAATTAGTTAGAAGAAAGAGGGCCAAACGTGTTCAGAAAATACTACAAAACTTAAGAACAAGTTTATTCATTTTAGTATAATCTGCTCCTGTTCCCTATTTTGTGCATTAAGGCAAACATGACAATATGAGCTACAAATCTTAAATACAGGAGTGTCAGAAGAAACAAAAACCTAAAAAAGGCTCAGATGAATAAAAACGTTCACTTTTGACCTTCTGTACAACTGTTTCTCTGTGTCTAGAATACATATGTAGGAAGCAATGGCAGACAAAGGATGTACAACAGATATTGACTGGTGCAACGTGGAGCATTTCCACGGGAAAGAGAAGGGTGGGCTATTTAGTTTAATCTATTTCTGTTTGATGTTATATATTTTTTACATCTTCAATTCAGTCTTCTGCGAACTAATGCAGAAATGCTTTTTCTTGAGAAACAGACCATACTAAACAAACAGGAAAAAGAGGTACGTACAACACAAAGAAGCAGCTAATTACAGTAGAGTCAAGACACTGTAAAGGTAAAAATGAAAACAGATTGAAAGCCTTTGTAAACAACAAATACAGCCATGTCAATGGACTTCATTTCAACACAGCTGTCACAAAACATCGCCATGGGACAATTTTGTTTAGCACGGTAAATTGTTCAGGAAATGTGCTACAGTTCCATATGCTGCAGAACATAGACATCACTTGGACTTATATTTCAGTGACCCCATATTCACAATCATACTGCAGTTTCCTAAGACTGCATGTAAGAGGATTCTGCTGTTTTCACACATTAAAAAAGCCCCCCAAACAAGTCCGTAACTCATGAAACACAATAAGAAACATTTTTTCTACATATTATTTATATTTGTAAAAAGTTCTTACTGTTATTTGACTCAGCCCAGCCAATCTCATTGTTAGAGTTGGAGACATAAAGTATTTAAATGCAAGATCAAGACTTTCTTTATCAAAACACAAGGCTGTATCCAATGGTTCTTTAACTGTGCTCCACATTAAATCTGCCATGTTCCGGGCTGCACTCTGTCGCAACTCCTGGTCTGACAGTTTACATAAATACCTAGAATAAATTACAAATGGAAGAAAAAAGAAAAAAGAGTATGATTCAAACTAGAACATTCCTGGAACACCACCTTGATTATAGCAAATACATATTTCCAATAGCTGTAAGAGTACTAAGCCTTAAAATACCACTATCCAAAGTTGGCAACAACAAAAAGAACACTGAGAAAAAACAGAATTATGCAGAACATTTTAAAAAGTAAATACATTTATTATTTTAAACCTCTTCAGATTTCTTTCATTCCACAAAACGACAGGAAACCCACGGAATTCTTCAGAAATGTAGGTTGGAAGCCTAACCCTCATTATCTGTTTCATGGGAAGGTGCCCTCTCCAGATAACCACATCATGTCTATTTGCTTTCTTTAAAACTAAAGTGTCACAATGTGCTTCACATATCAACATACTTCAAAATTGAATTTCTAAACAGTGCCAATGGCCCACAAACAGTATGCTCTGACAGTGAGAATTGTCTGAAGGTGAATGTAGCCCTGTTTGTGGCCTCAGTCACAGAAGAGAAAAAGAATATAATTGTGCAATCACGTTCTGATACAATTAGAGTAAATGCTGTACCCACACATTTTTTCTGCCATGACCTTACGCCATCTGTGCTTGTACATCAGCACTCCCTGTGTCACAACAGTCAGTATAGGAACACACACCCAAGTTGTTTATTCTACTGACATTATGATCTTTAAGGACAAATGTGAAGCATCAACAAGGATCCTCTATATCTTATAGAGAAACCAAAAATGCTGAAGAATTTTAAACTGCTAAGGTCTTCCCACTGCAGACATCGTAGATAAGGGGTCATCTAATCATGCACAATGAGTCACAATACAGATATTCTCTGCTAATGGGAGGCAGAAGAAATAATCATTTATATAAGAAATCACTTATAGAAGCTAGAGCAACCTTGGTCTTACCTAAGCAACTACAAGATCGAGATGTACCAAGAAAATCTATACTGAAACGTTCATAAAGTTCACATATAAAACACTGACACAGTTGAGAATTCCTTCTAACTTGAGCGCCTAAGAGAAAAATGTTTAGAAACAAGCTTTCCTAAGCTTATTTTGAAGCAGTTAAAGATTGCACTGTGAAAGGTACATACACACAAGGTTAGCATAATTAATTTTTTCTGCTGTACTTCAGCATTTTGAAGTTTCAACTACACCCAAACTAGATTTAACTACACAGAAATGCATTCAAAATCCATTTGTTTGACAGCCTAAGCCTGGATCTGTCCTTGGAGACTGGCCAAATAGATGCAGGAATCTTTTAAAAACCAGAAGAGATATTAAACCACACTTAACTAGATTTATGCACCATTTCTTTGCATTTACATCATATAAACATCAGTAAATTATTTGTTTAAAAGCAAAAATACAGGCCTTGATTCTTATTTAGTTTGAGGCCCTTTTTCACAGCTCTTGTATAGAGGCCTTAAAATAAACACACTTAAACGACACTTAACATTGTCAAACATAGAAAAGCTACTTCAGTGCAACTAATCCGAGACTGTAGATCCATGACAGAAATCACAGATAAGTAACAGTAGGTCAAAAGAAGGACCATTCAAATCCTTCACTAACTGAAATCTGCCTTCTCCTGTGAAACACTGGAAATCACATCATGGCAAGAAAGTAACCCTTCTGTGCTCTGATTTCTAAACAAAAGGAAAGTAGCAACAAGAAGGAAATACTCATTTAGAAAAGTTCTGCAGCAAACCAAACCCAGCGGCCTATCTTTAACCCACAGACAGGTGAGGAGTTACACTCTGATGAAAAAATGCACTGGTGCCTGTTACAAAACACAATAATCTCAATGTAACTTTCAGCAACCTCAGACCAGTTTTCACCTCCCCATTTTTTATATGCAAACTATAATCAGCCCTGGTTGCCAAATCTCTTCAATGTTCATAACGCACATCAAGTTACACTCAACTGTTTTGGGAAGGATTTCGGAATATCTCAAGGATGTTAAAATAAATTTTGTGTATTTTCTCATTCTACACCGCCCAGAAACAGAGTGCTCGTATGCAACAGGGAGGTGGGAATGGACACAGATCCACATATACAGCTAGGAGGGAGCTTTCGTGGCTTCACTAGTTTCTGTAACAGGACTTCCAACTGAAATCTTACTCACACTAGAAAGTCTGGTGAGGCAACTATGCTAATCTAGTAAATATAACTAAACTTTTCTTATTTTAATGCAAAAGTGTCAATATAAAAAACTCCATTCATTCATGAAATTTACACTACAACACTTTTCAGGGTCTTCCAGCGCATTCACTGTAGTGAGTCCAAGCCTGAATCAGACATGTGTCATGTTTTCTGCATTGTGAGACAGTGTTTTTAAAATCCCATTTTTATAGTAACTGAAACTGCAGGGTAGGTGCATTTCCACAGCTACAGAACTACTTCAAGAGTATAATCTGTTTTGCCAGGGCCCTTGAGAAAGCTGCAGAGAAAAGAGCACTTTTTGCTTGTTAATCTGCATCCTAAGTAAGGTTTTTTAACATGACTGGGTTACCCTAACCAAGCACAGTATCAAAGTAGAAGCTAGCACACTCATCTTGAGGAGTATAGGAAATTTATTGGCACTACTACACTGGTCATAAATCAAATATTATAGTATTTTACTCCCAGGATTAAAATTATAGGAACTTGCAGAGTAGGTCAAGCCTCATTTTTATTGTGGAAATATACAGTGGCCTAAACCCATCTGTAACAGTAAACTGGGTCCATTTTATGCTTTTACCAGTCAAACATGATTATTAACAAAAAAGAAACCTTTAGCTAGCAGTGGCAATTAACACACATCTTCCTGACACTATACTGGAGCAAGGTAAAAATTTAGCCCAAAATAGCCACTCTAAAAGCAGATGTAAAATTTATCCCATATATAAAAAACCAGATGAACCTATCTACTACTGTGAACTAATTTATCTATTTATACTTCTGGCTTTCTCATTAACTTACGTCAGTTAGTTTCACAATTATGTTCACATGAAAACAATCTCCTTCCATTTCTCTCAAGCCTGTCACCTGACAACTGTATTGCATGTTCTCCATTCCTTGTTTTTGAAAAACTGTGAATTATCTATTATCTATTTACTGTCTTCATATCACTCATGTAACAGCCATCTCCTGCTCAAAAAAAAATCCTAGAATGTCTCTCCTATCAATGTATTTTTTATCTCCTACCTTCTTTATTACCCTTCCTATTACCTAGCCAGTTCTGTCATTATCTGTGAGACAGAATGATCAAAACTGTACATAGTATATAAATGTGAATATGTGACTGATTCATATAATGGCTTAATAATGGCTTCCATTCTGCCCTTCATTATTTTTTCAGTTCCTAAATTTTTGTCATTTTGATTCTGATGAGCATTAAATCTTAGAGGAATATATGAACAATACTTCAAGATCTGTGTGATGTAGTAAATCTGTCAATTTTGCCTAAGTAAGACTTTTGGAAAGAAACATACCTCTTTTTATACATATACATAAAAGATAGTCTGTATACGTATAGGACCTCTACTGCCAGTCTGGCACACTTAAAACAATCAGTGAATACCTACTATCTACATTTAAGCAACACATATACATATACAGTCGTTAAAAAAAAAAAAGTTTTACTCTACTGGAACTATTTAAATTTGCTGCATCTGGGGACAGAGAGAGTTCAGCTTTAAACGTGCAGTTCCATGTTACTGTAATGCTTACAATCACATCTTATGCTTCAGGACTTCAGCTACTCAGCTGTGAAATAATCTTTTTTTCCCTTAATAAGACTCCTCTAGACCACAGCTGCAAAAGGGATATCAAGCAGAATGAGTCAGCGTTCCTCAGTGATATGAAGAATTCACTTAAGTGCCTGGCTATTGTCTCCTGACTTGTCTCTTCTTTGTATCTACAGCATAAATTTTCAGGTTTTTGGAGTAGTTAAGTATTTTTTTGCAATTGAAAACTTTAAGGCTTATTACAAAATTTTTTCATGACATTTAATAGCAAGGAGTGGTCTCAGGCACTCCCATAAACCCCATATTTTTAAGCAGAAGAGTAATTTGAGTTCTTTCAGCTGTGTTCTCTCTCACTGTATTCCACAGGAAGCATTGTGGACCAACAATTCTGTCTGGAGCTTCCACTTCCTCTCCACATACCAGTGCTATGCTTGTGCCCTGTGTTCAGACTACACGGCTAACACGGGAGCAACTGCCACTTACAACTTCCTCTCCATGCGCCTGAGCACAGAATGTCATTTCTCCCTAATATCCCTCATAAAAAAACTCACAAGATCTGTCTTGAAGAAGGAGAGAGGAAAAAGGGGAGGAGCAAGGTTTAGAACTAAATATGATATTGGTGAGTGCTAGTGCTACACATAGCTCTCAGATTTTACCAGAGGAACACTTAGTAGGTGATACCAAATGCGATGTTAAAGAAATTAGAATTTTAGGTCTTTTCCTTCATACTATTCAGCACTTTTTGGTGGTCGATAAAGGCACTTACAATATCAGACATACTACCTCTTACTTCTCATAAAAACCTGGACTTCATTGCTGCTCTTTTTCCTGCTAAAGGACAGCGCTATCCATGACACTTCGAATCAACAATCTTTCCATTGAAAAAAGATTGTCCTCAAAGCACCACTCTTTATAGCTACTGCTTTTAATGGAAGCATTCAATATCTGCAACAATATCTGCATCTCATCTCCAATCTTGAGGTGCAAGTCAGCTGGAAGCAATGCCTTTTATAAATAGACAACATCAAGAACTTGCCCTCATTTATAATTGCAGTAAGCTAGGACTTATTTTCTTGAGTCACTTTGTCATTAAGTCTCTTTCATGAGAATTTTGCAATTTGAAATGCAGAATTCTAAGGTATTAGGGTTGACAAAAGCTTCCTTCTGAGGAGGTCAAAACTACTTTGCTTCCTTATTGAAAGGTGTAATTTTTAATTAACGTCCTTTCTTTCTTTCCTAAACCACTTAAAAACATAGGCCCTTCAGAGGCAACATATGAATGCTAGTGCTCTGTTCCCCAGGCAGAAAATAACATTTATTAGTCTTTTTTTGGTAGCAGCAATAATGACAGGATTGTGTCCATGATATTTGCAAATTCCAGCAGCAGTCTCCTCTACAAATACACACTCTGGTATTCATTTCATCCACTCCTAGTAGAAGTAACCACAGAACAGGAACATAAAGGTTAACTTCATCTGATAAAAGATGCTGCTAAGATGCCAGTCAGGTGATTTCTCTTTCTGCTTATGCTGATCAGCACTCCAAAATGCAGTTCTTGCAAGGAATCTACATGAGCAGCAATTTGGACTAACAGCCAATTAGAGCCGCAAGCGCTCAGCCGAGATTAAAACCCTTTCCAAACCCTCTTTCTGACTTTGCATAACAGCAGAAGCTATTGCAGGATTTGTCTCAAAGGTGCTGTGCTGCTGTGCACAGGATTACGTTTGCTTTTTTTTTTTTTAACTAAACTAAAAAGCAGATGGAGACCCAGAGACCAAAGCTGCTATGACAAGATCTGTAAAAGCTCGACAACCACATGGGGCGAGCTGCATACATCAAGAAATCATCTTTTACCGAAGGCATCTGTGTTAACTTCTGTCCCATGGAAAGGTATAGCACTAGAGATTATTTTTGTTATACAGTCTCCAAGCTTCATGTCCCACTCCGTTAAGTGCATCTTCACAAACAAAGCTTAGGATTTCCTCATGTTGAGAAATCCCAGATCTCCCATCAGGACTCAGTTGTGAAAAATGAAAACTGGGAGAACACCCCTTCCTTCTCTAAACTTCTGGTGCTTTCCATAGATGCATCCTGTAGCAATATTACTGTTCTGGCTGACATGAACATATTGTAAATGCTAAGAACAAACATCAAGGACATTATTTATGGCAAGAAGCTGCTGACAAATCACATTTTAAATCAGATGCAAATATTCTATGAGTTAAGAGGAAGAGATGAAGAGAACATAGAAAAAAAATCTTCTATTCATTCCAGTGACCCTAATTACACCTGGAGTTATAAAATAGAAAATGCTTTAAGAATCATAGGATGACAAGCAAGTGAGGATTAACAGCAAAGACTGCAGGCTGTGTTGTTCAGTCTCACTCAAGTTCCTTCTTATCAGACCGTCTCTGATTGTTGATCCCTCAATGCTCTTTTCTAATTTCCATACGTTGCAAGAAGTTACATAAGGCCCATGAATCAAATTCCCATGTACACGAGCAATCACTAATGGAACATGTACAGAGACAAGAACTTGAAGATCCTCTGCCTGTCCTTCCTAGACTGCTTCATTATTAAAAGTTACCTTTATAAGACTTCGAAGATAACACATCAGCATTGAAGGAGTGAACATGGCTGGACTGTAACTCAAGAGTGATATGTTTTAATAAAAACATATCTTCTCTCTGCTATCATTTCAGTAGAGACCATGCTATATAGCAAGATAGACCAATAGCCAAGCCAGTACTTGAATTTTTACAGTCAAAATTCTTTACAATTAAGACCAGAATATTTTAAGTATGAAACATAGTTCTGAGCCTCATTGTTCTGTGCACATTTTGCTGCCAATGTAATTATTTTTGTTAAGAGTATGATTTTTATACGGTATAGTTACGACAATATAATCTGTAAAGGCACATTTATTGCTATCAGGGAAGTATGCTATGACCAGTATAAGCACATTTCTAATATTATAGTTCTATAAATCCAGAGTCTTGGAGCTGAGGGTCCATGCAAGAGCAGTAGCCCTTAAGGTTGTTTGCACCAGAAAAGTTTAATGTTGGGCCACTGGAAGGAGAATTAGCTGTGACCAGGCAGATATACACACACACAACATAATTTCATCATCAGCTCATTGGATTTTTCCTGTTGTCCTGAGAAAGCCAATAGATTGCTTGTATAATTACATATCTTTATAAGTAATTTTAAAGTGTTTTTCATGATAGGCAGCTTGATATAAGAAAATCTTCAGGACTAGATATATTTAGATACATAAAAGTGCGAGTAGACTTTCGATCACACTTCAGTTCCTGCCAGCTGGAAATACAGAACATCAAAATGTGAAGCAATGTTAAAACCCAGTGAAACTCAGTATATGAAATCTCAATGACTACACACTGCTCTTCTACTTACATCGTCTCATTGCAATTTTATGTGAAGTCTGATGAAGGTACTGCAGTAAGTGAAACTGTATTACAATTGAACCTGACACAACACATCAGAATGGGGCTGGATGTCACTTAAAAATGTTGTTAATGAGATTGATCTGACACCGAAATCAGACAGATGTAGGGAGCTGCCCAAACTAACTCTAAACATTACCTTCACTCTCCTTGTTGAAATTATACAGTCAGAGAAACAACCTGAACAATTAAAAATTAATCAGCTGAAAACATAAATAGATGCTGTCAAAAAGTCCCACAAGAAAAATTCTTAAATTAAAAATTTACCTGATAACATAAGTCCTAAAGGGTATAATGTGCTGCATGACAGCAGGGATGTGTAGCCATATTCTGATCTATAATGCAAAAACATAAATAGATAAAAATTTCATTAATGACATTTAATAAGAATGGTAAAAAATTAAATATTGCTGGTACATTTGCACATGCAACCCCACTTTAAAAAAAGGTTTTGCTGTTTTTCATTCGTTTCTTTCAAGTTCTTAATTTTCTAATTTTCAAAGCTGTTAACTGAGAAATGTTTCTGAGACTTATAAACAGGAGTTGCATCTTTTCTTCTAGTCAACTGGAAAACATAAACTTTGCATAAATAGTATCATACTGTCCAGATGTCTCATTTCTGAATTTTCAGTAGTTTCTTCAGTAGGAAAAACTGCTACTCAGCCTTGTGGGGTTTCTTTTTCCCTTTTCTTTTAAAGTCTACAGGAAAATTATTGCATTCTTTCTGTTCCTTGCAAATGTCTCCTAAATCAAGCAAAATTATTTGACCTGTGTTGATGTTTTGCTTCTTAGGGCTTATATATCCTATAAAATAAAATTAAGTTTTATAACCAGTGATTAAGCACAGGTTTTTTACTACCATATTTGCATTCCCATATTTACCATTCTGCCTTTACCACCTTTGCAAAGCTGTATGCAGGGAGAAAATGTATGCAGAGCAGAGAAAAAAACCCCTGAAACAGCTATTTAACACTCCTGTGAGGAAAAGAGGACCAACCAAACTACTTACACAGGCAAAGTGAGAAGTTCCATCTGCATTTCAAAAAGGAATGTTGAGCCTGTTAAACCTGTTACAGAAAGACAACTATGTGCCAGGTAAGGGATCTAGCTTAGATGAAACATTAGCAGCTGTTACTACTACTCACATAATTTTAATCATGTGAGCACACAAGTCATGTGAATAGCTAACACCGTCAGTCACTCAGAGCTGTCATGTCCATTTACATGCTTGTTCTTAAAAGAATGTTTAATCTTTGCAACTGATGCAATAAATTCTGGCTAAGGACTAAATTCTCACCAGGATTTTGGAAAATCCGGTATGCAGAAAAACTAAATTCTCCTTGCCAGGAGAGGAAAATATTAGGCAGAAGTAAAATTGTTATCAACAGCATTTATTTTAAACATCTCTGGAATTAGCCAAATAACTTTTTGAGTCAGTTCTGAAAAAAATATTCAGACTTACTTTTTCCAATGTACTGACACTACACAGTGACAATACTAACCTACTTTGTATGACAAACCAGCCAAATCTTCAAATTGCAAAAAAGACCACATTTGGAATATGTTTCTGATCCTACTGGCAGGCTCAAGAAGAAAAAAATGATAACATCCCAAAGATGTGTAACTAGATGTGTAACTTTGTGTACAAAGAAGTGTAACTAGAAGATGCTTGTTCTAGAAACAGGAGTTAAATAACATTTTGACAAAGATTCAAATGGATGACAAAGACACAATTGCTTTTACGCAATTTGATTTTTAACACAACTATGTGCTCTTTTTCATATGCAAGCATGAAACAGAAAAGCAAATATATTTCTTTGTGAAATAAAAGTATGAAATATTTTTATAATTTTGTTTCTGTAGCTTTCATTCTTCACAGTAAATTTCACTCTGTATTAAACTTCTAAAGCCATTTCATTCACCTCCATCACATACCCCCATCACCTTCAGCTTCAGAATTTAATTAATGGATGACTTCATGTTAGATATGAAAATGTAATTTTCATCATGAACTCATGTATAAATATATTAAACTATTTAAATAAAATTACATAAAATAAAAACTATAAAATTACATAAAATTTTTTTTAAATTGTTTATTTTCACAGAATCACAGAATCTAAGGATAATTTCAAATTCTATGTCAAAAAGGACATAGAACTGCTTGAGAGAGTCCAGCGCAGAGCCACTAAGATGATTAAGGGAATGGAACATCTCCCTTATGAGGAGAGGCTGAGGGAGCTGGGTCTCTTTAGCTTGGAGAAAAGGAGGCTGAGGGGTGACCTCATCCATGTTTACAAATATGTAAAGGGTGAGTGTCAGGATGATGGAGCCAAGCTTTTGTCAGTAATGACTAATGATAGGACAAGGGGCAATGGTTTTAAACTGGAGCATAGGAGGTTCCATGTAAATATCAGGAAAAACTTTTTCACTGTGAGAGTGCCAGAGCACTGGACCAGGCTGCCCAGAGAGGTTGTGGAGTCTCCTTCACTGGAGACATTCAAAACCCGCCTGGATGCGTTCCTGTGTGATGGACTGTAGGTGACCCTGCTCTGGCAGGGGGGGTGGACTAGATGATCTTTCGAGGTCCCTTCCAACCCCTTAGATTCTGTGATTCTGTGAAAATAAACAATTTATGTGGACAAAAAAAAACAGACTTCAAAAAAAAAGGACAAAGGGGAAAGGCAGATGTGGTTTATAAGCATGTGCTGGTATCAGATATCTAGGAAACAGGATTTGCAGTCAGAATGCTGTTGAAAAAAACGCTGGTGTGATAGGGAGCTGCCACTCATTGTTCACAACAGTTTTGCCCATTCTTACAAAAAATAAACCCAAAATCAGATATGCAAAAACGCTTGGTTCCATGACCAAAATTTACTTCTAAACCAGAATTAACCTACAAGACCACATATTTCCAGCAGATGGTTTGATGAAGACTGCAGTCTGCACTGACAGCAGCTACAGATGAAGAACTCATCAGATTATCACTTGAAAGCTCTGCAGATCATACAGAACGGGTCAGAAGAGAACTCTCTCTACAATTTAATGTACAGAGGTCCTGCCACAGTCCTCCCATGCAAACTTACAGGAACAGAGCATATCATGGCCTTACTCATTTGTTCTCTGACCTACAAGGTAAGAACCATCACACTAAAAGGACCGGGAGTGAGTGATATAGGTCACCAACGCTAGCTTTATTTCAGTCACTGGTTCCCTCTATGAAAACATATCCCAATACTTAATTTAGAATATCATCCTGGCTGGTCAGTAACAGTAACAAGGAAGAAAGGAAGATGTGTGGAGAGAAGGATCTGATTTTAAGTACTTAAAATTGCAATCAGCGTCAAAATTATGTTAAACTCAGTTCATACAAGGCATAACAAACTCTTTTTTCCCTTTCTGTCCATATGTAACATCCACAAGACAGGTCACAACTTCACATTTTCACATGACTCTAAGTCTTCGCATGTCCTTCTTCAGAGGCTTTTTTTTTCTGTCACAAATCTCCTTTGAATCTCCAGTAAAAGCAATTTGTAATTCTACTAGTCAAAAATAACTACTATTTCAAAATGGAGAAATGATGAAGGATACGTATTCTAAAACTAAATTAAAGTAAGAGCTAGTTACCTCTATGCTGCAAATGTGTATAATGATATAAAATCACAGTAAATTGAGAAGAAAAGAAATTCATAGGCTTTTCCTTTGTGCCTCATAGGTAATAGGTAAAAAGTTAACAGGCCTGAAGAAGCTTAAAACATTTTCATGATACAATTTCAGGAACAAAAATGACCTCTGATAATGTTCTTCTAAGTATTTTCTTGCTATCTAGGTACAGACTTGCAAAACTACTTGTGTGCTTACAGGGAGATGCATGGGGTTTGGATGATGAAATGCCCAGTGGACCAGCAAACCTCACACTCCTAACAAGGAAATCTTGTAGTGATTTTCTCCCTCCTTGGTCCTTCCAGACTTCAGTCCTTTTACCTTTTGTGTTGAACATTAAACAATTTAAAGACAATACTTACATTAGATACCACTGTGATAAATGCATGTGCTATAAGAAATGGCAGTGTCTCAGGAGTTCCGTATTCAAAACAATCCTTCATGAGGGAAAGGCCATTTTTTCCACAAAACAGACAAACATAACGAAGCAAGTGCAATGGTACTTCTACATCCTAGAAATATTAAAGAAAAAAATAATAATTTTGAGCAATCAATACTAGATCCATTCAGACATACAGGAAATTCAAAAGCTACATTAGTGTAACACAAATCTATACAGAGGCGCGAATATAGTTATTTTAAGTTTCTAGGAAATGTGCACCTGTTTAAAAATGGACAACTTACATTCATATCACAGAACGCCCCTAATATATTGCTTTCTTGAGCAGAAATGTCCTGTTCAAAAAGAAAAAACTAAAATTAACTGAAGCAATAAAAACACACTGACTATTAACAGACATTATAGTCAACTAACAAGAAAACCCAAAACCCTAATTTAGAAGAAGGCAGAAGCTGCAGCTTTGCTCCACTTTTACATTGCAAAACATACTTTTCCAGTTCATCATTTTACCTTTATTATAAGCACACAAATATACACTTAGGATAACATCTCAGCAGTGGCTTTCAATGGCTGGATTAACAGGTCATTCTTCAATCGCACCCTTCTTCAGATGACCAATCTTTGTCAACACAAATACTGTAAAGGAGATAGTCTGGCACACTGGCTACACACCAGCCTGAGAATTACAGAACAAATCAATCTAGGTGCTTTAGAATGCATTTTTTGCATAAAGACGAAACATATATCCAAACATCTGAATTTAGATGAAATGTAGGACATTCTACACTCCTACATTTAATGACATAAGGGGCTAAACTGTCAAACTATTCATTCCCTTCAGAATATTAAAATTCTTTAACTTCAACTACTATATTTCTTTTACATATAACAAAACAAATAATTTTAAATAAACATCTAATACTCTTTAAAGGTTTAAGCTAATTAAAGAGGGGAAGGAATTGTACCACCTTACCAATCTGTTAGCTATTTGCTGCAACAAGAAACCTATTTTCTAGGAGTACTAAACTGAAAAGGGTTTAGAAAAATAGCTTTTCTTTTTAATGCTCAAAACACTCACTTGTTGGGCAGTATAAAGCAGGAATTTTCTTTATTAGGGTTGTTACATGTATGGTGTGTATCTTGCATATTACTGGGGGCAAAAGGGCACTGAGGATATCATAAAACCTGACTGTAAAACCACACCATTGCCATGGATACTTGCAGGTAGTTACAGCACACATTCTTCTCTTTCCCATACCTTCACATCAAACACCCAGTTCTCATATTCACAAATCAAATGTAAGTTAAAGTTTTTAAATGAAGTTTCCTGAATATATTTGAAAAAATCTGTGTAGGAGTAAGCTTCTTAAAACTGTGCCGGAGGATGCTGGAGGCAAGCAATTTTGGATGGATTAAGTGTGATACAAACATTTTGAATTATTCAATATGCTCATATTGTATCTAAGCATTTATTTTCTTCTGCTGAACTCTAAGTCATGCCTGAACTCGTGATACTCTAACAGTTATTTTTAAAACAGCTTTGAAGCCAGTAGGTGGTATGTTTTCGAGTGGCAAGAAAAGGTGTTCAGTTCTCTGTTCATGAGAACTGCAGAAATAGTGTGAGAAATTTCATCAGTTTTCTTGAATAAACTTGCGGTCAAATGAATTTGTGGTCAAGTTCTTAGAATACAGACATCAAAAATTCAAGGAGATCTGCTGCACAAATCCTGCAAAGCTTATTAAAATTGTTACAGTTGAGAGATTGAGTCTGGAAATGTGACTTCTATTCTTGCAGATGCAAAACAGAATTGAGACTGAGAATTCCTTAAGAACAAGTTTATGAGGAAATAAGAGAATTCCTCATGGGAATCTAATATAGCATTAAGAAACAACATCCCTTCAGATAAAATGTACTAGCTGAGGCTTGACATGGACACAATCTTGGTGGAGGGCACTTAATTAGGGATAACTTCCAAGAGAATATTTACTTGAAAAGGAAAAGTAGGGATAGCAAGATTCCAAAGGATTGGGGATTACAGCTACAAACATCTAAACAACTGATTTTTTTCCCCTCTTGCATTTCATCCTCTGTCAAGAACTGCTAAATGGTTGAGTAACTTCCCTTCAGATTCATAGTTCCTTTTGAGACACTGCAAAGTTCAGGAGTGCACTTGACATCATTGCTGCTTTCTCTAGAGGACTTCAAGAGCTTCCATTTTCTAGATTTCTTTTTTCCACTCTGAAGTGTCCATTCTAGGTATTACACTTGCTGCACAGCATAAGTGTGAGAAGTGGAATAGGGCATACAGTCTTAAACTATCATGTCTGCAAGATCTCTTAAAAGACAATCCACACATAAAAAACAAGCAAACAAACAAAACTAATTCCAAAGTGTGAACATTGCTCAAAAAAACAATCATTCCTATTTATAAAAATATTTTAGTTAATTTTGTTTAGGATGAAAATAGATACAAAAACACTGGGTACCAAAAATATTAGTAGATTTCAACAGAAGCAAATGGTGTGTTTCCAGACATTAACTTTACAATTTTTTTTCAATATTTATGTCCTGAATCAGGTTGACCTCTGACTGCGGTTAACTGTGCTGTTTTAGAAATCTAAACTTAGTAACAACACATTTTTCTTTAGGCTTCTCATTAGTTGAAGAAAAGTTGAGACAAACATTCTGTCTATACAGACTCGTATTCATTCTACACAGGCCAAGCCTATATACTTGTAAATATGCTTGATTTACTCCCACGGGATGTAGATTCACTGTCCTCATATATAGCATACTTCTGTGACACTTCTGCCCTCCGTGAGGCCACTTGTTCAGAGCAGCTTTTGACATCAAGAGCACACAGCCCTTCTGGCTTCCACGGTCTTCACTCCTTCACTTTAGAAATGTTGTAAGGAATAACAATAATTCTTAGCCCATTACCATTTAAGGAGAGAATCTATAGGATCATATACAGGCAGACACTCTTTTAACTACCAACCAATCTTGGTTTGCTGTTCATTTTCATCCAACTTCGTGAACTCCTAAACTAGGGAAGATCTCTTACTTTCACACGAACTGTTTTCTTCTCCAATAGATGGTCAAGTGTGAAATGGCTTTGGCAAGCACCTGATAAGAGGATTAGAATTCAAGACTTGTCTTCAGCCTGCTGTCATTAAGAACAAAGATCTTGGAGGTGTATGCAGAGCAAAGGCTAACAGTAATATTGACTGCTAATTGTTACCAGAAGATAATAATATCGTGTGAAAGCCTTACATTGGAAATTTTTAAATAACAGCTGAATTGGTCATTTCTAGGCAAAGCAAAACCTTACTGGACATGACCCAATGAAATGGTGTAAATTCACCTCAAGAATCTGAAAATAGAATTTCTGAAGTCAGTGAGAATGGAGACTAGAGTCTGTTTCACATCAGAAAATTTCCCTTTCTCAAAGGCAAAAGAAATGCTTGGAGTGTGAGGGAAATCTACAACAGCTTCTCCCAACAAATTCTTGGCAGTTTTGGTCTGTTCAAGAATCCGCTTACCTTGCAACTATAGATGATACACTTAAAACAGGGAATTTTATTTTAAGATCCCCTGAAGACTGAGTCAAACCATGATCTCAAACAAAAAGCACCCCCACTACTGGGACTAATAACTTGTCTCAATACAACTAAGATGTGCTCTAGACTGAAATCCAAAATTAAACTCTAAACCTCAGTAAATGAGTAGGTAGGAGAAAGTTTTGCCATTAAAATAGCCAACATTACTACTTTGGAATAACAGGACCTTAGTGCTTCCTAAATATAGAAAAACTCAGCTTGTGAGGAAAATTATTGATGCTGGGACCTTTTAAATGCAAACAAAAAAATCTCCCCAAATACAGCAGGTTTGTATATCTCCATAATCCATACCTGGAAACGCAGAAAGTCTAGCAGAAAAGTAAAAAAACCTTTTCCCTCACTTGTCTACACCAGGAAAGCGTTTTTCACACTCAGCTTCAATTTACATTGTTTTTAGGCTAGCCAATGAATGTATTCAATAATTCAAATGACCAACAAACCACATTTGTTAGCATATCTAGAATGATTGCCAGTCACAGTACAGCAATCTACAGTACATCTGTGTCCAAATCACTTTATGGCTGCACATCAAGTGAAAAAGAAATCCCACCAGGCACTTTGAGATTTTCTTTTTAGCATTTGGAAGTGAAATTGAAAGAGAAAAAAAAATACATTGAATTGTCACTTAAAAGAAGCAAGTGTGCTTAGAAAAGTGTAGCACAGAAAACCTGTTCCAGAATTGTTCATTGTATATTCCTATGACGCTGTAGGTGTCCCACAGGAATACAAAAGATAAATCACTGAAGTAGTCACCGATTTATTTTTTTTAACTGACAAGATAGGTCTGCTCTCTCTAGTTCCTACTTGTGGAGGCTGAACTACAGATTTATTTATGTATGGTGGAAGTTTAAAAGGCAGGCCAAAATGAATGATGGGAAACCTGAAATCCACAAATCCTAACTTTGCCTTGTTTTTCTATACAGACATATTTGTGAAACAACCTCTGTTAACTTATGCCTGGATGTTTTGGAGTAAGACAATAAACCAAAATCCAGCCCACCCAAAAAACCTGCGATTTTGCAGGTTTTAGCTAGATTTACTGTCAGATAGGGCAGGATTCATTCAACAAGAACCGATTGTATCTTGTGATCAACCTACCATACATAACCAAAAATTATATATGACTCAATACCTTCTCATTTTGGACTTAAGTTTAAAAATCAAACGTAACCAGTCAGAGCTCCAACAGAACTCCCTAAATAAAAACCAAAAAAAGACCAGGTTAACTGGTTAACTGTTTCCTTTTTGATGTTCTCAAAAGTTTGTTGGATAGAAGCTTTCTTCATATAGCTAAACATACATCATCTTTGCATACAAATATTGTAAAAGAACTTTTTGTTATTAGACTGATACAAATTGGATCAAAACCCAGCCTTTCCAAGAACGGTATTGTTTCAACTAGGAAATGCTAACACCATCATATTTATTTCAGAAACTGTGAATTAAACATTGCAAAATTTTTGAAATTTTTTTGTTTGGTGTTTTTTTCAGAAGAAAATGTGGAAAATATGCATCGTAGCAATAACAAATATCAGAGAAAAATCAGGACCATAGAACAAAGCTGCTTGTGTAGATCTCAGTTATTCCAGTCAATTAAACAGCTGTTGTAACAAGTTTGGCTTTGCACAAAGTTTAGTTTATGAAGCTTTGCCTCTAGAACCAAGATTGTAATGAAAAGAAATTAGTAAACTATTAATGGGTTACCTTCTGGAAGAAAGGCTTCGCTATAGTCCCCTTTTTGCCTTCCTGTTATTTAAACAGTACAATAATTCAGTGTACAGTTCCATCCAACACTTATCAATATATTACCTATAACAATTAAGCATATTTTAAAGAAAGTGTAAGAGTATGTGTCATTTAAAGTTTCTCTGAAAAGTTCTACTGAAGTAGACAGGAGAGCTGAATTTGCCCATCCTGTGTGAAAGCAACTATCAAACACGCAGTCTACTCATTAATGAGAACAAATAACCTTTCACAAAATAATGAAATATACACAAAAAGATGAGATATACCTCTATTGTGGGATGAGTATTATGCTTATAGGCAGTGTACAAAGGAAACTGAATCTGAAAGATCTTTGCCACACACAGCAACAACTTTTCCTTCTCATCAGTGCTCCATAAGCTAAAAGCATCAGTGTTCTTTGCAGACTCCTCCTCTGTCAGGATACAAGTTCTTGCAGAATCTAATTTTTTCTCTATAGATTTTTGCCGTTCTCCATTTTCTTCTTCGTGAGACTCTCTTTCTACATTCAGGGGCTCATCAGCATGATTACTCTGATCTTGCCATGTTGATTCTATATTAATAGTGCAATGTTTACAGAGCTGGTCCCGCAGAGCTTGAACTTGGGCGATCACTAAGTTAATAAGCGCACATACTACTTGGTTAAAGATCTCCAAATGTTTATACTCCTTGAAACAGCACAGACATTGTCTGCAAGAAAACAGAAAAAAAAAAAAGATAAAAATTCCTGAAGTAGCTAAAATCAGAACAGGTAACTGACCAAAAGGTCTCTTCACATAAAACATTTTAAAGAACAAAATATTTGACAGATCCATAAAGGTAAGGAAATTCAAATGAAACTGACTCTACCCAGCAGCAAGTGGGAGTCACAAAGCCTTCCTTAAACCCTGTGAACATCGCATTACTTCCAAATGCTCACCAAAACTGTGAAGTCCCTGTTACCATTTAGCAGCTGCCACTGTGAGTAAAAGATAAAAAAGAAATCTTAGGGGCAAGGTCACTGTACTACTAAAGAAGCAGTGTTCTTCAGTATGTTCCTGAAACTGTTTCTTCATCTGCTTTTCTCTATTGATATTTACTGCAATAAACCACCTGACATGCTTGTCAACTATGGAAGAATTAATTATTGTTACTTTTAAATCAACGGGGCTGCAAAATAATTGTATTTTTAATTGAATATTTAAGCTCACTTCTTTTATCTGCACTTGGATAGAAACCCCATGCACACTGGTACTCTTGACCCGTATGGGAAAAAGCAGTATCAAGTATCTCCATTACTTTCTCCACTATGTAGGCTCAGAGATTATTCCTCTGAATATGTACTGACACACTGTAAACTGAAAAGAACAAGGTGGAAAACTATACACCATCCATTTATCAATATAGTTAGAAAGCCCAACCAAATCATCAAGTTAGAAGTCTGTAACATAGCTCTAGTTGTGATAACTATGCATGTCGAAGAAATTCTGAGTGCATAAACCTCCCAAAACAGATGTAGAAGTTCCCAGACAAAGGGTTCTAGCACTTCTTCCATACAAGCAAGCAACCTCCTCATTCTGAACAAAAGGTGGCAAATATTCCCCTAAAAGGATCTATACATAAAGGAGAGAATGTAAAGAAGCAAGTAATAAGCAAGGGGTGCTTCAGTGAAGACTAAAATTAAAGGCTATGTGCTTGTAACAGAATCTTTGAGTTGGACTCAGTTCTTTGGCACTAAACTCTACTAACAATGTAACTGCTATATAAGCTGGTAGCTGTCTTGCAGTAGAGACCCTTCTCCTGTTACATGAAGGACAATGGACTCCAGTCCATGACTAGAATTCTCAGATACTAAAATAATACAAAAATTACACATACCATTTCTGCAAGAACTTGGCAAGAAGTCATCAGTAAGTGATTAAAAAAATCTTCTGCAAAACATAGCATTTAATCTAGAAACTGGGCTTAATAAATTATAGTTTGTAAGAAAAAAAGAAATAGACAAGAACTCAGAACTATGACAGGTAGAGGGTGCTGCCTCTCTTGAGGGAATACAAACATGCCCTGGAGCTACAGCTCTTAAAGCATATGCATTCTGAATAAAGATTATTTTTTTCAGTGGGTTAGACATAAAAGATAACATTCAGTATTCTCTAATTCCAGCGCAGATACAGCAATGGAAGCATCTAGAACCTTTTGTTCCATCTATCCAAGAAGAAAAAATCCTTTTAATATTGTGTAAGTGGAGCATCTTCACCCATTTGAAAACCAGATTTTGTGATTTACTTGTAAATGTATTTTCATATTAACAAATCACAACGAATTGCGGGCAAAAGCAAGTGTATCCTCAAGCAATTATCCTTGGGGAAAGCTATGTGCAATAGGTCAATCACTTATGCCTACAAATTACTACCCCACTTGGCTGTAATAAATTATTCTCAGTAATAATGAAAACAGTCTGATGAATAGTCCTCACATATCTGTATTTGAATGTCAACCGATATTGGAGAATTCTCTATTGGGCAAAGACACATCTACTTTCAAGATAGAGGCACGTCCAAAAGCTCTAGGTCTTCATGGATCCAAATGTGTTCACAGGAAAAAGAGCTCCACCAAAAAATATGAGTATGCTACAACTGTGACTTCTTTGAACATAACTTCTGGAAGAAAACTGAAACAGAAATACTACATGCAGATGGAAGAAAAAGGTATTCTTCAGGCTGAGCGGCCAACTGATCTTCTGAAGGAAAGCAGAGATTTAAACTACAGGTAACAACATAAAAAGTTCTAAGGACGGCCTCAAGCACAAGACAACCAGCAGAACTCTCAAAAGCCCATTTGACAGAGCAGAAACAGGACATGAAATGAAAATGTAAAGTAAAACTCCTTCCAGTGGCCCCTCTGCTAGACTCTGCTTTGAATAGATTGAGGACTGGTTTCCATACTCTCTTATAGTATTAAACCACTCATATGGAAGGTAAAAAGAAATCAGAATAAAATAGAGAGATAAATGTTATCCAGTCTATTTTTTTCTTCAGGGTGGATTTGTCATGCTACAGCTGTTGAACAGAACAGAACTCTGAGCAGATGATGACCTGGAAAACGACTAAGTTGCAATTGTTCTCAGGCAAACTTGGGATCTAGGACCTGTCAAGAAATGACAGGATTCTGGTTTCTGTTGCTGCTGTTTATTCTGATTTTAAACTCCCCTGTGTCTAATAGCATACTGCAGAAGATAATTAATTTGCTTTGAGTGACTTCTTTAGGTAGAATGAGGAAGAAGAGGATTCTGCTTTTGAAGGTATCCAATATGTGACAGTCCTCTTTTTTCTTTTGGAGTCCTCTAAATACCAGAATAATGTTTTCCAATTTATTCTCTATGCTTTTCACAATATTTCTTACAATAGAGTTTGGTCTTATGACCACTGCTGAACACTGAATTCCAAACTGCAGATTCTTTCTAAAAACTAATATCCATACAACTACTTGTGCTTGATAAAAATAAGTAGCTGTGAGGTAACCAGAGTAGCTGATGTAACTACTTAAAAAAACCCCCACACTAGCAACAGTAATTTAAATAATAGATTAAAAGGAACAGTGTAGTTGATTTAGGACAACCATGTTCAAAGGATAGTCTTTAGTAGTTCAGTAGCTATGGGCTGCAATCGTTTGTCTTCCTGACTCAGAACACTACGACACTGAGAAAAATATAACATGATGGTCCCATGCAGAGTGATCTTCTATTAAATTCTTCGTACCCTACCCTGCTCCCACAGAAGGTGGCCGGTAAATTTCACGTTCAAGTAGCAACATACATTATTTGTCATTGCAATATAGCTATTTATTGGTACACAATTATTACAGCATCCAGAAAGCCAATTGGATTCAAAATATGCTTTATCCAAAATGCACCTAGTAACATACTTATTCTTATTTTGCAAGTAGTAAAGTGTTCTTTACTCTCCAAATAGCACTTAGCTACACATTAATAACTTGCCCATTCTAATTCACTCTACTGTATTTTTTAAGAAGGAAAACCTACTATTGAGATCCTGTATCATCAACACTCAAACTCATTGCAAAGTTACCTTTGTGTCCAGGAATTGATGTAAGCAAATATCTTGAGGGCATGTTCCTTTCTGAGCTGCAATCCATCAGCACCTTCAATGTCTGATACTAAAGAAAACAAAAACATCAACTTATTAGTAGCATAAAGGTCACGTGCAATTGCTCTATTTTAATTAGAAATTATCTTCGATAGCATGAAACATGAAAAAATGTATTTTGTAAATATATTTTCATATCGAAAACTTGAAGTCCTCAACCAAATCTACAAATTTTTTGCTTCAGTAAACAGAGGTAAGGTTTAGATAGAACTAACTTGAAAACAGAAACTGCACAGTATCTTTGAATACCGCTGTGAAAATCAGTGACTGAGAACAGCCCCTTCTTCTGATCCTCTTCTTAGGAAATACATAGGATTGATGTGCACTTTCAAATATGAACCTTGTTCAACAATTTTTACTCATTAACCAGTTTGGGAGTTTTGGGGGGTATTTTTTTCAGATTTTAAAAGTCTGCATCTTGAGATGATCACTTAACTTCCTTTTCCTGATCAGATAAAACCTGGGGGGGGAACAACAAAAAAAACCCCACTACAACAGAACTATCAAGATAAGAACAATGTGCAGGGTATGTATAAATTATTTCAGACTAGCTAAGTTGATGATTATTACTTTCAAATACAGACATGTCTATACTGATGTTTAACCATAATGACTCACCAACTGACAAAATGATAAACATTTACCAGATTTATTACAGCCGGAAACCAGAACAGTTAAGTACTAAACTCAAAACCCAAGTATTTCAATGAAGTATTATCAAATGTTCCACTTCCATATAAAAAATGCTCATGCACTCTAACATGCCAAGCATCAGTAGCAGTCCACATCTCCACTTACACATCAACCGATTATTTAGCAGGGCACTGGATTCTGTCTACTGGCCACAAACCTTTCTCCAACTATAAATGCACAATTCTCATTTCCTTCTTGTCCTAAATTCCATACATTTCCACATTTATCTAACTGCTACAACAAATTGAGAATGTCAGCATTTCTTTTAAGTTGACCATTTCATTTGTAACAAAAATAAGTATTCATTTCCACATTTCACATGAAATTTCAAGGACTTCATGCTTACAAAACTACTTCACAAGCAAGCTTTGTGGGAAAGGGTCTCCAACAGAAGCAAGCTCTTTAAGAATCCCTACATCAAGCTCTTTTTCTACCTCAGCCTTGCGAGGTCATATTGTGATCTATCAATGCAGGCTTCTGAAAATAAAAGCTAATGAAAGTCTGATGGCACAGATTAGTAAAGTTGAGAAGAATACCACTTCAGAGAATAACCACACAAAACAAATATTTATTACTTCTCTGGAATAAGGAGATTACATATGCACATACATATTTTCATACATACACACACACAAATAAATATAAAAATACACAAAAAGCAGTCTCTCAATAGGATACCACTAAACTTTAAAAATCACTTTTCTGTCTCACTCCTAGAAGGCTTTAAAGATCCCTACATAACACTGGACAAAGTACAAAATTGACAAGCAGACTAAAAGACAGGTTCCACTTGATACTACTTTTTATTTTGACACACCACAAATTACCATGACACTTGACTCTCTGAAGGCCAAAGCACAGCCCTGAAGAAACCAACAACACTGTCAAACAATTCAGGTCAAGCTGACCACAAAAAGAAGTGGATCCTTAACTATAGATAGTGTAAAAGAACCAGGCCTGTGAGAGACTTGAATGTACTTAAAAATATCTATGATTAGTGAAATAGTAATTGTTTAAAAGGATAATTAATAGGATGCAGGTGGGTTTATAAGAATATTTGTAAGTCCCTACCATGGCTGGCCTAAACCCCAGTCAAGTGAATCAGCAAAAGATTAATCATGTCTTAGGTTTAACACTAAAAAAAAGATTATAAGTAAGTGATTAAATTAAGATAGATAGGTTAGAGGAAAGNTCTATGATTAGTGAAATAGTAATTGTTTAAAAGGATAATTAATAGGATGCAGGTGGGTTTATAAGAATATTTGTAAGTCCCTACCATGGCTGGCCTAAACCCCAGTCAAGTGAATCAGCAAAAGATTAATCATGTCTTAGGTTTAACACTAAAAAAAAGATTATAAGTAAGTGATTAAATTAAGATAGATAGGTTAGAGGAAAGTTAAACATAGAGTAAGCGTATATTGAACGGAATAACTTGAGATTTTTCTTAGAAGTTCAAAGGTGATCTTTGATGAAGATTATTCATGGACACAAGAGACTGTGACGACCAGGGACTGCACCAATGAACAAGAAACTTTAAAGGAAGAATTGAAACAAGACAACGAGGATCAGCCAAATATATGCAAAAACACCAAGAACTTCTAAGAAAACAGTAGTTGCATGATGTTATGTAATATTATACATATACAGAAGGTGTATTCAAGTTATTCTTTGCCATTCAGTGAGGTGGTGGCCCAAATCTGAGTTGTTAATAAAGGCAAACCTAGAGCAACATCTAAAACAAGACTTGCCTCGCATAAAAGTTTTATAAAACCTTTGTTTTCCGAATTTTGTGAGCATTGTTTCATTAAGATGAATTCCTTCAAGCTTGACACAAAAACTGTTGACAGTAATTTAATAGTTACAAACCTAATTCTAACTTGCAGGTTCTTACATGTGCACTCATGAAATTTCCTTCATCCCCACATCACCCTACTCTGAAAACACAAACTCTAACAGTAAACTCCTAACTCCTAGAGCAGTCTTTTCACTGCAATAGTTTGAAACGCTCCCAAATTTCCTTCTATGAGATTAGAAAAACTGAAGAACCAAAAGTTAAGTAAACTGTCCCCTTAAAAGCTACAATTGCCATGTAGAGAGTACAGAATACAGAAGCTATGTAAATACTGCAGCTTATGCTCGAGGTCAATAAAATAGGGAGGTATATGCGCTAGTTGGAGAAACCTGTTAATTCTCCTGTTTATGCATTCTACATCTCACAGGTAGACCAATTTCAATTGGTCTTGTTTACTAATCTTTGCTAATTAATATAGTGGCTGCATACACGATTTCCCTTTTGTTTTGTCTATCTAGAAATAATACTGTTCTTGTTCCTGAAAATACTCAGAAAGCTCAAAACAGGAGCAACCACACAGAAGCTGAAGTTTTCCACTGAATTTAAGGTGATCCAAGTCTGTGCCACTACCAAAAGGGGCAGTGACACATCCTGCACTTCTCCTACTGGACCTTAATTGCAGCTCTCTCTTTTGTTCCTGAGCAGAAATTATTTTTTTCCAGCTCAGCTAACCTATGTCCTCACATGTAACATTTAAATCTCAGGCTTTTGAGTTCCTGACTTATACTGAATATCAACTCTGTGGATATTCTTGATTTACAGCACCTCTCTTTAGGGACACGTGCAGCTTGAAGGACAACAATAATTGGTTAAAAAGCCTTTCCATTTTTTTTTTTTTAATTTAAAAAAGTACAGACAAAAAAGCAATAGGGACAGCTCTACTCATTATCATTCCTGCGTATTTGTTGATTTTAGTCAGTTCTGTAAGGACTCCCTTGCTACCTATGATTTCACTTCCAATAGATGATGTCTGTCTCCTCTTTCAAACCAGTTTTTTTCTACCTTGATTGGGCCAGTAGTTAAAACAGGCTCATCCACTTGTAAATAGAGCACGTCCTTTTATCGTCTCCCATATTTAAGCATCCTGCATGTCTCAGATCCTCCATCTGCTGTCTCCCCAGTTTCAAACACTCCCAGTGTTTCAAATCCAGCAGTCACAGTCATGTCAAACTTTTTCAAAAACTTTAGTGTGTCAAGCTCCCTTCTTGCAAATTGATTTGGTGGATAAGACTTCCTCGCAGCTTCATACCTAACGCAGTGATTCCCACAGGATGCGCTGAGGCATACTTGTGTGCTCTGAGAGCATCTGAAGCACGTCAAAAGTGGCAGTTTGCATGCTCTCACCAATAAGAATCGATAATATGCGCTCCCAGAGCTTTACAGCCAGTCATTCCATGATTTATTAGCCTCTCTCTCAGCAGCAGCACTTCAATCCTAGGCTCAGCTCCTTCGCACCCTGTCTCTAGTGTCTGCTTCTTTCTCCAGGCATTTACGAGCCAGCAGTGTTAGAGGTACCTTCTCTATTTTACTCCTGAGCTCTGTGGGCTCAACTCTCTCCTTCCTTAAATTTCCTTTAGCAAATTTTTCTTCTCAGTTAAAGCCTCTTAGACTATGACACCTTCTCAACCTTCAGTCCTTCCTTTTCCCTCTTACTTTCCATACACACAAACACCTTTGCCCTGCGCTAGATCCAATTTCAAGATCAACATAACCCAGTCCAAGTATGCACTACTAACAGGATCCATAGCCATGCATTTCAACTACTCCAACAATCACTAGCGCTCCTGCAGAAACCCAGAGAGCCAGGCTGGGAACTGAGCATATTCTACTTACCAACCTAACCAAAACCCACCCACTTCTTTGTCAGCTTTGTAAGCCACTGAATAGTCAGGGTGGCAGCTATGTAAGCAGGGGAGGCTGGGAAGGAAAGCAGGAGGAGTGCAAGGCCGAGAGAAATAAACACCTTTGTAGTGACTGCAAAGGTAAACAGCCCCACCCCACCTGGAGTAACTTCACTCTAATACTGTTCATCTACAGGCAAAGAAACTGAAGATACGGTTATTATTAGAGTATGGAAAAAACAGAATGTTGAAGGCCTTAAACAGATCCATCCAAGAGAGAACTAACCAGCAGAAAGAAGACAGACTGGTATGTAGGCAAATTCTAGTCAAATATATTCTACAAATATGATGTAGGAAACAGGGTCTTTTTGCATACTTGCAATGTCTCATTTTACCGAATCTTTAAAAGACAGTTTAGAGATCTTTTTGTGACAGTTACCACCATATAAGAAAGAGCTGAGGTGCTTAACTGACACAAAGTAATAATTACTAATTGCTTGACCTTTTTCAGCATCTTCTAATGTATAAGTTTTCAGACGTTCTTTTTTAAAAAAATTGTTTATTCATGTAGCTGACGAGAAGACAAAACACACAATGGTCAAAGTTTAAAACATTACAAAAAAAAAAAAGAGAATTTCCTTGCTGCTTCCCCTGTGTCCCATTTTACTTGGCTAGCTTTAAATGAAAACTTGGATGATTTACCTCATCTTCCACAAAAGGGTGATTTACTAAAAGTGTATTACGGTACTAGAAACAACACAATCTCTCAAACTAAGAAAAAAAATATTAATAAGCTAGTAAATCAAGAAAACTACAGAAAAAAAATAAATCAACTGCAAAGAAGGGGATAATATCATTTCAACTGTGACAAACGAAGCTCAGATCATAAGTGCATTTTAAGCAAGAACATCGGAGCTAGAGGAACAGACTGTAATTAGACCTCAAGGACAACTATCATGCTAGACTTGCGAGGAATATCTTATATCCAAAGGTCACTTATCCCACAAAATCAAATGGCAAGTAAAAATAGTTTGTTTTTTTAAAGTATACTTTCTCTTTCAGAAACATAAAATAGTAAAAAGTAAACAACAGAAAATTCTTTAATATATCTAACTGTAACTTCTACATATTCAAAACTAACAAGGTACAGTTGCATACAGATTCTGCTCCCTCTCCCTCCTCCCCCAAGGCTCATCTGATATCAGCTTCTCATGGGAAAGAGCAGATCACTTTCAAAATGGGCATTATTCTCAGAAATTGTTCCCCGATACAGACTAAAGAGAGGAAACGAGCTATACACTAAAGAAAACAGTATTATGGACAATAATACTAATCTTGAAAAATATACACATATAGTCTTCTGTATAATACCATTGTTCACACAGAAAAACAGCACGTGAATTTTTATCCATATATGCATTGTTTTCTGCTATTTGTAGGGGATTTCTTTTCATTTATGATCAATAGTAAATGATAGCCACAGAGCCTAGCATCTCCCATTTCCTTTTCTACTTTTATCTATTAGAATTACTCTTTTATTTTATAATAAAGAATTCATGATTGCCTTAGATTTATTAATCAGAGTTCTTCCAGACCTCTACAAAGCCATCTTTGACAAGTACCTAAAAGGACAGTGCCAACTTGAAGTTCAACAGTGATAGTTTAACTGTCCAAGCTTTCCTAAAACTTTTCAGTGAGGAAAAGTCTTCTTTCCACTCCTCAGTCTCCATAAAGCAAAAGTGCCCCAGAATACTGTCTAGACACACATAACCAAAAAGTGCTGAAACACCACTCTAGAGTTTGAAATACAAGAGCAAGTTAATTCTTCAGTATTAGAAACATTGTTCAAACGCCAGGTTAACATAGGAAAAAATCAGATCTGTAGCATAAAATACTGTAGTAATAAAATTCTATAACCATATGGTTAAGGTGCTTCCGAGTGGCTTTATGCTGTCTTTCTGATATCAAGTTGTCAATGCCCACCCTCATCATCTCACTACAGCACAGCATTATGGATAACTATAACCACTTCCATCCCATAACACACCCAAATTAATTTTAAGTCTAAACTGAACTCTGAATTTCTTGTATTTATAAATACTCCACTTGGTAAATTTATTTCTTTCCTGCAATTTATTTAAATATTAAATTTATTTCTTTCCTTGTGATTACAGAGTATACAGAGAGAACAAATATTAGAGAAACAACATAATAGCTTAAAGACGGAACTAGTAACCTTTGTAAGGTCTCAATTCCTTAGAAAAACAAACTGTGATCAAGCTACTGTCCTCTGTCAAGACACTTAAACTTTTGAACATAAAAGCAATTGCAACAAATCTGACAAAAGTTTGCAAGTCTAAACAATACTGTGTTCTTATGAATGGAAATACAGAAGCTACTCAAAAGAGTAAGGAAAATGCAGTTACAACTGGTCTCCTAACCATCCCCAAAACCAGTCATTTGGTGGCTATTCAGCACCTGCATAATTCTTTATAGCCACAACAATCAAGAGGGCCTGAATAGTTTTAATTCAGTATTCCAATGCATAGCATAGTTACACAACTAAGAGTAGCACAAGCCTTGGCATGTTCATCACACAGACAGCACTGTAAGATATAACTTCACCAGAACAGGGCAAATCAGTTGATCTTAGATAATTGCTACCTTTATATCTCTCCCTGTTTCCCTGCAAACATCACCAAGTCCCATCTCTTTGAATCTCTACGTTTCTCTTTCCATCTTATCTCCTTCATCTTCTCCAGCAAACGCCTATTTTCCTTTTACTACAATATGGTAATGCAGTCTGCAGCAAAACAGCAGCAGCTGACTCTGAAAAGCTGCATGAAATTTAAGAACTGTCATCTTTCAAAAGCGATTACATCCTAAGGTTTTCAGTGTGCTAGGTCATGATTTGGGTTAAAATGCCCCCTTTAGAATGGCCTAGCCAACAGTTGTCCTTATTAAGACCATCTTACGATTTTCACCTTCCTAAAGAGAACGTGCCACAGCAACCGATTCCAAGCAGAACAGTGCCACATTACATTATTTTAAATGCAGTCAAATCTCATTTATCAGCTGATAATTTACTCAGAACAGTGGAGCCAATTCTACCCAGAACTACCCAGGCGAATTATAATCTAAATCAACAGCACTGTACTGCTTCATTAGCCAGTTCAGGTCCAGAAGCAGCACTGCAACTTTCAGACAAAGCAAAGCCAAAGTTACTACACCATGCGAATCCCCGCTGCTCCCACACAGTTAGCCACAGTTTGAAGTTCACACACACTGAATCTGTGCAGCACTACCTAGCAGCAGAAATTTGACCTGAACTAGATGGGAGTGTGAAATACTCAATTCAGGCTGGGTTATGCCCATCACAGAAGAAGCAGTACCACATCCAGCATGGAGTGGCATGGATACAGAAAAGTATAAAACCACTATCAAAAACTTAAGGAGCTGAATGAACTCGCATCAGTTAAATGCTGTGTAATGCAGGTATGGCTTTTTTAATCAAACACTGGTACAAAATTATCTAATATCAGCTTACGGATGATACGGCTGTGAATGGAATCAAAAAAGGGCCAACCTGCACATTGCTCTGGCTTTGCTGGCTCAAGATGACCCACCAGAAGTCTCAGCACTCTCCTTTTCACACTCCAAGCTTCTGAAAGGGCTCGCTGACCCCAGCAACACACAGAAGGCGCGCACAAAGTCTGGTCAAGACTGGTGGGATGTCCAGGCTGTTGAATTGCCATAGAAGCCTGAGCGAGGGAAGCAGCAGCCTGGTGGAACAGCATGAATGAGCCTGGGTCCAGCAGGGTTTATCAGCTCCAGTTCAACATTAGTCATGTCAGATAGAAGGTGTCTATGAAAAGATCAACGGTATCTTTGCTCCGTACCTCCTAATGCTTCTGCTATCTTGAGATTTTCAGCAGCAAAGATATTACAGCCCTTCCTCTCCAGGGAAAGGAAAGTTAATTTCCATACAATCAAGTCTGCTTGTCATCACCAAAACATACTAGATGCAGAGAGTCAGGCTGCTCATCATAATATTTTGACCACGGCCACTATAAGTTTCTTAAGTAATCAATGCAGGATTGGACAAGCATAGACCCAGAATTTCCTAGTGTATCACTAATTATCCCAAGGTAAATTTCAAAACTAGGGCTGACACTGTCAATGCTTGAAACTACTACTCTGATAAAGGACTGATTACCTTCAGTTTAAAATAGAGTACTTACTTGCATTCTTTCCTTTTAATAGCATATTACCTTCTCTCTAATTGAGTTACTAGTTTTTAATTATTTTTCTTTAAATACTCCAGCTCTGAACTTTTTAAAAATACTACTTTAGGGTGAAAACATAGAACTCAAAGTTTATCAAACTATTTTATAAGTAGAACAAAGACCTAACTACATGAACAAGTCTCCAAAAGCTAGAGAGATTTTCTATTTCCAGTCAATTAAAAGTATCAAGGAACACAAAAATTAAAATATGTACTCCAGGAAGCATTCTATTTTCAAGAGAGAACCTTGCAAATTAGTTCAGCTGTACTACTTGGCACACTATGAATCAGTTACAAAAAACAACAACAGCTTTTCCCCCACAACCAGAAAGAAAAGGCAAGAGCCCACTACTGAGCCACCACAGCCAGTAAGAAGCAACAGATTACCAGTAGATTTACAACAAAAAACACCTGATGACTATGCTCTAGGTTTTAGGGACAAAGCCTTTGAGAGGCAAATATGATTTACATCTTACAAAGTATATTTGAGCCTGCTTTAAACAAGAAGATAAGATACATAAGTGGACAGTGGGTCATTATACTAAATGAAGCTTCAGGCAGTTTGTTGAAAGCCCAAGAGCTTGCTGAGCATTTAAAGTCCAAGGCAACAGATGCAAGCAACCCTCATTCAAAAAAAGGAAAATAAAATATTGGGAAAGGATCCACAAGCAAAGTTGCATTCTCCCTCAACTTTCAAACATATGCTCAAATTTTGTGCTCACAGTTGCTAGGTAATTTGTACTTAATAATTCACTGAAACACATGCTGTATTCAGTATTCTATTGGCTAGTGCATAATTACATAATTTTTTTTCTGAAAGCTAGTAGACAGAAATAAGAGATGGCTGAAGGCAATGTCTATGGTCTATAAAAGTATCTACAAGCCCGCAGCTGAGTTCCATGACAAGCATCCCCTCCAATCAGAAAACATATTTACAGATGCCATTTTGATATAAACAAATATTTTGCAAGTCACATGTCAGCAAGTGCACATGGATCAGTATCTGTAACTGCGGCTAAACACAATGCACAAAGCCAGCTCACTTTGGAAAGACTCAAACTGGCACTGCTGTTAAGATTTAGTGAGCTTCCACGTTAGTGATAAAAACTGATCTCAAATCTGATCAATTTGATCAGATTGTATCTACTTTAACTATTACATCAGCAGATAAAGCATTGAGACTTATGACTTGAAATGCTTTGTGGTAAAAGTTTAATTTCAAAAACTAAGAAAAACGTAGCTCAGAGAAAAAAACAACTAGTTCAACCATAAGCAAACTAGCAATAGTGAAAGAAGGCAGACACTGGTCAATGCAGCAAAGAATTTACTGCACTGGCCACCCTTACACGAAGCAAAACAACTTACTCTTAGTGAGCTTTGAGGTCACACTCCCCAGTGCTATCCTATACTAGTTCCAAGAAGGAAAAATAAAGTTGCTCACCCTCTTACATCAACTGATGACTGCTAGCCTAGAATGTAATGCCACCATACACCTCCTGCCAAAAACACCAAGTGGCTGAAAAGGGTGGTATAACCTGTACTATGCAAGCTTACAGACAAACCATTTCCCAAATTCCCCAGATTTTTATATTATGGCCCTTCCACAGCTTTTCTGGAGTTGTCCTCCCTTGCAAACATGCTGTTGCCTATTTCCAGCACTGTTCACAGCTTCTACAAGCAGAAAGAGTGTAGAAGTGAAAGCACTGTCAGTTTTGTTGATGTCCAGAATGAAAACTGCTCACTAGATTTGCAAAACACAGAGACTACCTACTAGTTTTTCAGTTCACGCCCCACCACATACACTTATAAAATTTCACTAGTGGTGAAAACAAAGGGGGTTGTATTCTAACCTAAATTGGGAAGAATTTAATAGTCATGTGTCACAAACTAATAAACAGACAACTGACCACTTCCTGAAAATTAAATTATGCTCTCATTAAAAATTATCAAATCCCTCCAAAATGAGTTGAGAAGCAGAGTAAAGACAATTAATGTTGCACAACACAGCATAAAGCACACACACTGATATCATGCAATTTGTACAGTTTCTGTACCCATGATTCCTTACAGAGGAGCACACAAGTGGCTAAGACTACCTTCTCAAGAAAAACCTACTTGCAGCTTAAAAAGCAGGACTTCTACTCGTCAAGAAATACTTCACTTTTTAAGGGCACTAGTTTTACACAAAATCAGAAATTAAAAGTGGTGCACTTCTATAGCTGAAGAAAAAAAACCCAAACACAAACCACCCAACTTTTTCAAGGCTTGCAGGAAGCTCCAGTGCTTCAGTTTTTCTTCTTGAACTTGCCAAATATCAATTACAAGAAATCATCCTTGCCTGTTCATTAGCACAGCAGGTATGGAAGTAGCACATTCTCAGCTATTAAGGAATCTATACAGTACTCAAGAGCAGTGTATATATTAAGCCTTTTAGCTAACAGATTCAAGACCACAGTGCCTTGCTTTACTCTAGTTTTCATCCTAAACTTTTCCCTGTTTCTGTATACAATTACTTAGACGAAAGCTCTCAAGTGGAAGTCAATTAATAAAATGGCGCAAAGAATTGGAGGCTTCTTCAATCTAGTATGAAAAGAGGCAAAAAAAACTTTGCCACTCGCTTGCTAGATAGGAACCAATGATCTGCATGGATGCTGATCTAGAAACCATGACTTAATTATCACGTGGTTTTGAAGTCTTATTTACAGACCTTCTACATATTAGCTAAATAAAGGTCAACACTCAAAGGTGCTCTTTCCACAAGGACTTTTTCTGACAAGTTTCAACTTCTCCGATCAGTGGTTCCAGCACTAAATCCCCCAGAGTTCTGTACATATACATACAAGTACCCATAGATAGATAGGGCATTTCCTCTTCTAATATTATCTGAAAATAGTTGAAAGGTATTTGCACCAAATTTCTTCAAGAAGTTCACTTTTCATCAAACAACCCAGATCTGGAAAATCCCAAAAGTAAAACTTTGTAAAAATACACATAATCTGCACATTTTAACCAAGAAACCCACAGATTCTCACAGCTGTATGTCCGTGTTTAGCATTTAGATTGCAAATCAATTCCCATACAAGGAAAGGAAGAAAGTGAAAAGAATGGCTTCTCACCTCTTCACAGATTAGATTCTAGAAACTGCCCATTTGCTACACAAAATGACACAGAAATTACCACAAGATACGCTTAAACAACAGAAATTAAACAGCCACAACTACGTTTAACTGCAGCATGCTAGCACTATAAGCAGCATTCAGTAGTCACCACAACCACTTGCTAACCGAAGATAAGATTATATTTCAGGTTGTCCCAGCATCCTGACAACTATAAATGCATAGCTTAGTCTGCAAAAATCCTATTTGCTACCTGAGCTAGCAAAACTAACAGATAAGCTATGTTAAAACAATATTCTTTTTTTAAAATTATATTGTAAAAGCCAATCTATACAGAGACTCTTTCCCTCTCTCCCATACAGTGGGAGACTTAACAGGACTTGTTGGAAGCGCCAAGACACCAATGTAGCACCACCATTATCCACAAGCAACTTCTGATTGTGGGATTTCTCATCTTTTCTGAATCAGACCTGAGAAGTCATCAAAAGAATACAGGAAAGGGAAAAAAAATAATCTATTACAGAAGCCTGTTAAGAGAAACAGAGTAACATGAAAACACACAGCTATACATAAAGCAACACTAAAGAATTAAACCAAGTAGAGGACAGAGGAAAGAGCATAGGAGTAAGCAGAACAGAAACTGAGAAACGGAAAAAATCACAAGCAGGAAAATAATAAATTTGAAAGTTAAAAGAAGATTTTTAACAAAGATGAGGTGCAGGATAGAGTACAAATATGATCAAGTATTTCGATGAAACTAAATACTCAAAGAAGAAAATACAAGAAATAATAGGAAACAGGAAATAAACACTGCCCTCCCCTTCCAATCTCCAAAATGCCAAACTGCAGACTGCTCATCACTTGTCCACAGAACATGATTCCAGGAAGCAAGATCTGCTTTTCTGGCTCAATATTACTGGAACACAGGAAGACAGAAGCAATCTGCAGTGACACAGAGAAATCAAAGCAGCAAGGAATTAAAAGCCACAAAGTGAAAAGTCAGTATTAACAGTGAAGAGAGATATTTTACTGTTTAACATGGAACAAAAATAAGCAAAAAGGAATTCTACAAATTAAAAGCAAGAGCAAGCCTCATAATCCCCTGAAGCCATGCAAGTCCTTCCATGCAAGACAAACCCGCTGGTCCTCTCAAAGCCCTGGTGTCCCCTCCAAGGCAGGCCGAGGGACCCCAGCCAGCGTCTGCTCTCCAAGGTACTGCCCCTGCAGCACCGCATGTCCACCCCACACCTCCTGTCCCCCACAGTGACCCACAGCTCCCCGCCACCCGAGCACCTCAGGATAGTTAGAACTGCCAGTTTGTCCCAAGAACTGACACCGACAAGATCCAGGATAGCCTAAACACAACATCTTGGACACGTCTCAGGAGTTGCTTGGGACTTCCATGCCTTGAAAACTATCCTTACAGAGGGAAAACCATACAGCACCAAAAGATGTGGGAAAAAAAAAATTAACAGGAACTTTTCCTACACAGTGAGTGAGAGGACTTCAAGCTCTAAACAAGTAAAATATCTTTAAAAAAATAAATAAAGTCAGGGATGTTTTTCTTTCTTTCTTGAATTTTCTTGAAGTTATTCACATAACTAAGCAGGAATGTTAACTGTAGTCTGTGCAGGCCACTCACTAGGAAGGCTGAGAGAATCTGCAGCATAGAAATTTGAGAATCTCTACTATAAATAAAGCATTTCTTTAATATTACATGTGGTAAGAAATGTAAGGATTTTCGCTTCCATGGCTTTCTTAAGCTTTACGGGTATTGTGACAAGTACTTATCCACCACAAGGTTTCCTTATATACAAAGATCTCAGTAAATACATGTCAACCATCCATAACTCACAACAAAACTCAGAAGAATGGGATTTACGTAACAAATCTTCAGCATCAGTGATCAAGCAGCTTGAGCAATGAGAAAGAATCAGTCTTCAGCAGCCTGAACAGGGAAAGTTTCAGGACAAAATCATTTTTGATAACATCAAATAACATGAACCAAAATCATTGTACAGAACAAAAGCTGAAATATCTTTCTAAAAATAGAAGCTTTTTAGCTATTAAAGTCAGAGTTCTTCCTTCAACTGCTTTACAGTTACAAACAACAAGTTAAAACTACTTTATCTTAGCTTCATCTTCCTTTTGCTTTAGAAATTTCACAATTAGAAAAGATACAAGTTCTTTTTTTGCCTCTGGTTATCCTGATTCATTTGGAGCAGCACTACTACCACAGAACATAATTCCAATTTGGCAATAAAGAAAAGTTAATTTCATTTTCCTTTAAGTTGACCCCTCATCCTCTTAAAAAGGGTCAAAGACAAAAGTAAACATGAAACAATTACTGTATTTAAATGTTATAAACAATTGAGCTGCTTTTCCTTAACAAGAGACAATAAAGATTTAGGTTAGTGTGATAAAGTCGGGCAGTTACCCCAATAACTTCTCCATAGTCTCTGCAGAGGTTCTGAATATGGAAATACCAAGTAAATGGAAAGAAAACATGAATCTTTCTAAAAAGGAGAAAAAAAATAGCACTATGCAGAGACAACTGTTTTACAGTTTTGCAGAAGAGGAAACAGTCAAACAAAACACCAGACCTGCACAAAGTATCAATAATGACCTGCAGTCAAATATCAATACTGAAGCTTACAGGCAACAACTGAACAAGTGACAGCAGCTCTTGCAGAGCAAGTGATGCTAATGATAAACTTATTATCATGTATACTCAATATCTAAAATCATATATGAATATTCACAGTATAAAATATTCATCCTGTCCAGATCCCAAAGAGCAAACTGAATGCTGCAGTGTTTTGGAATACTTCGATTTCTTATCTGCCTTGAGGTAAACATAGCCTCACTCAACCTCTCAGTCGACTCTTAGTACTTCCTAAGTGCCAGAATTACGTGACAAGAAGTCAAGCATCTGCAGCATCCAAATTCATGGCTATTCTGAAGCTATACAAATCATAAAACACTCCAGTGTCTCAAGTGTTTTATGGACCTGATCATACTGGGAGTTCTGCAAGCCAGCTGACAGGGATAATGACAATATTAGCCCCACATCCCTCTCTTGGGTTGAGTAAACTGGGGTGGGGGGGTGTTCTGTTGTGTTGCTTTGGTTTAGTTGGGGTTTTTTATGTTTTACTAAAGATTTAAGTGAAAACAAAATGAGAAAAAAGACCTGCAAGCTTGTGTACCTAGAAGCCTCTGTTCATCAATGGGAAATGATTTTATAAGGTTTCAGAGTTGGTAGGGGAAAAAAAATAGACTAAAGAGACAATCATTGAAGAAGGTGAAGCAGAATGCTGGGAAGAAAACAAACTTGGTTCCCAGAAACCAAGAACTGGGAATAACCTAGGCCTACCAAAGCTACCTAAAACCCCAACTGCCACTGTATAATAAAACCTATTTTCCCATGTTGTAACTTTTTTTTGTTACTTTATTTATAAAGACCAAACCAAACGAACAAAACCCAAACCAAAAACACCTATGGAGTTCTAAGTCGGCATACATTGACACCATTTGCAGTCCCAGAGGGAAGCCTCTTAGGCAACCAAGCCCAGTCAAGCTCCCTGGGACATGTCACAGCCAGGACTAGAAGCAAAACTGACTGAGGACCAGTCTGAGAACTAGATTTCCACTTTGAGCTGAGAGGAGGCACTCCTAGGCACGCAATGACAACCTTACACTCAACAAACCACCTATAACTGGAGCATCCCATACTCTATACTTTCAAGAGAAGCCTGTCTAAGCATCCAGTGACAGCATGGTTCCACAGGCTGCTCAGACTATTACCACGGCTCCAGGTGTGACACGGCAACCTACAAAACTGTGGTGTAGAAGACTTGAAAAAGAAAAATCTTTATTTAACACTACATTTCTGCATTTTCTGGCTTGCTTACTATCTGGGTATCTGTGCAGTGCCTAGCAAAACAGAACTATCCTGATCAGGGCCTCTGGATAGCAGAGTAATATAAATATTACTAAAGAACAAATGAAACTCAATATACGCCCTCCTAGACTGACAAGAACTGGCATCCAAAAAAACCAAGGAATGTATGGTGTGTTGATATCAGGGTTCATTTTGGGATACAGAATGCTTTAAGTCAACATAAAAGCATATAATGTCCTCCAAGCATTTTTCCTATAGAAAGTGTGTACATTTAAATGAGCCCCTATAATTAATGCCATAAGAATCTAAAGTCTTTTGTAAATAAGTGTTCTTATCTTTAAAATTAAGCAACTCTGTCTTCCCTTTTTTTTTCTTTCTATTTAAGGCTACTAAAAATGTTTATGTTGTGGAAGACTAATTCAGAAATCAGATCAGATTTATAGACTTTACTCCAGTTACACCACCGCCTGGAAAAAAAGTGATGCTACCATACCCAGAGCACTCAGCAAGAAATTAGACTGTTTACTCAAGTGAACAACCGATTGTCTTGCAATGCAAAAACCGCTTAAAAGCCTGGGCATTTCATAGAGGAATTTGTTTTACTGAGTTCCTGGATCAAATAATAACTTGAAACTACTACTACTTCTCAGAAAATAATTTCAAGATCAGGGCACTTACTGTGTTTCATACTTAAATAAAATGCTGAAAAAAAAAAGATGCTGCAAGAGGGAAAAAAACCAAAACAAACCCAACATTGCTGCTTCTGTCCATAAAACACTGTCTGCTTCTCATGCTTAAGCATAGCAATGAAGCTTTGTGTTAAATATATATATGTACGCTTACATACAGTCCTTTGGTCAAAAACTTCTTCAAACTACAGGTTTCCAGTTCCACAAGACTGCAGACAGCCCTTATGAGGGCCACAGAAGCCAGCCCACTGAGTACCTGTTACAAAATCAGGCCTGAGGACTTGGAGTCTTGTGATGAGGCCTAGCAAGACGTAACACGGGGCCTAGGCAAAGGTCACTGCTAGACAAAAGCTCCAGCTCCACACATTGTTATGGGGTGTGGATTAATACTGGAGCAGTTTACAGTGCGACTAATATGCTTATAATAAAAATAAGCGCCTGGCTGCTTCCACAATTGTTAAATTCCATCCTTCTGTCATCCATAAGTTGGTAACTTCTTCTGAAGAAAACCAGAGCTTCCCACGTGCTCTTTTCAAAACAACACATTAAAAGTTGTTAGTCAATTCACTTTTCAAGTGACTTGTCACACAATTGATACCAAATAATTATTTTGTAAACATTAGGGTAAACGAAGACAAAGGGTAGTGGTGTGTTCCATGTAAAAATGTTTAGTTTAGCAAGAAATGCCTAAAACAAACTAGATTATGTTTCCTGGACCACTTTCAAAACAGTTTCAGTAGTTTCAGTGAAGAGGCGATCCCAAATGCTCAGTGGGCAGAAAAGGAAACTGCTGGCAGTCCCTGGCTCACACATTTTGGGCATGACCTCATTCTTTACTACCACTTTTCATTTTTGTTGCTGTGTTTTAGAAACCAAGGAGGCTTGACATTAGTTTTGTACATTACCTTTAATTATTACTTAAGAAATGCAAAAACACAACTTGAAGTTATAAAAAACTAAAGCATACCTCTCTTACAACTCATTAGCATACAGCGAGGAGGTAGGTGGCACACACAAGGCACCATCATATATGCCTTAGTATCCAAACACATACACAAAATAGTTCTGTTTATTTAAAGTGTCCTTGTTTCTCTGAATGGAAGATGAAATCTAATGGTATTTGACCAGCATTTTTGGAAGTTAACTACATAGCAATAGAGGTGCATCATTTCCCTAATGAATTTGACTTTAAAAGCCAAATTTCTTTTTCATAAACAGCAGGTTTATCTCTTAAATTATACAGAACCATTAAATTATCCATACCCTAATCACATTTAAAAAAACATTGTTAAAGTGCTTTAAGATATTGCTTTATCTACAAGGGAATAGGTACCTGCCTAAATCCCAATTACCCTAAAATGCCTCTAAAAATAAATTCATATTGTGATTTCAGATATTTCTTGAAATATCAAGCTTGATGTTACAACTGTCTTCTATTTGATCATACCGAGCTTGATTAAGCTTAAACAATGATTATTTATCAATCCACCAAAACCAAGCAAAGTTATCTGTTCCAACAAACAGTTGTCATCAGTGTAACACTGATAGTTTAGTTTTATTTTGAACTTACTGTTTAAATAAACATCCGGTCTAGAACACCAGCATATTCCCCACCTCTCCAGTTGAGAAAGATAAGATATACATGCTAAATTAAGTAAACAGCACAATGATTGTTCAAAACAAGATATTGGCATTACGAGCTTAGTCAAACTCTGCAAACAATTTTAACAATCCAACAGTTCTCTGATGTTAACCTTTTAATCTTATTTATTCCAGCCTCCCCTTAATTTTACACATATATTTTAAATTTTCAAATAAAACGCTGGCCATCACTGAATATATTTCCCTAGCAAGAAAAGAGGCCAACATTCTACTGCCATAGTATCTACTCACATATCTTTGCAGAGAACAAACAGCACGTACAATAGGGCCTCACGTGAATTAAGAAATAGAAAACTCTACCCAAACCCTGCTCTAGGAAGCATTCTGTGCAGCACTTTACTGGAACACCATTTGCCTCCAAGCAGACCGAAGTGTGCAACCAGGAAAATGTTTCGGATTCGAGACAGCAGAACTTCCCGCTAATTACGAACTTCAGCCATTAAGTTCGTTAATTTCCGCAGCATCCCTAGAAATCATGCTTTTTAGTCTTTGTTCATGAAGCAGTGCACAGGGACGAGCCTCTGAGCAGCGGGGAAAGGTACCTTGCCTGCCACGGAGAGCAGGTTCCGAGGGACACCCGAGGCCTGCTGCAAAGGGGTAAAGGGGATTTCGTGCCCGAAACGCAGTCGGGTTTCAGCGGCGCCGGGGGCAATACCCGCTGCATTAACCCCCCGCCCCCCCTCCGGCTGTTTAGATAACACCTGTAAAGAGCAAACTTCGGAAGGAAGCGAGAGACCACCCCCGAAGCGAAACAGCCGGGCGCTGCTCGCCCCCCCGCCAGCCCGGCCCTCGCTCAGCCGAGCCAGGCTGCTTTAGGCGCCGGTTCCCTCACAGCCAAGCAGCCGCTTCGGAAAAATAGGTACCCGAGCACCACCTCCGCCGCGTCCCCTCTCCCCCACCGCCGCACCACCCCGCGGACAGGCGAGGGGGAGGGGGGAGGCAGGATCACTCAGAGCCGCCTTGTCTGCTGCTTAAAAGGGACCCAGCCCAGGCCCGGCCTCCAGCTGCTCAGCAGCCACCGGAGCGGCTCCCGGGCACCTCCTCAGCCGAGCGAGGAGCCTGCTAGGCCCCGCTGCGGCTTCCCGGGGATGCGCGGCGAGGAGCGGGCTCCTCACGCCAGCGGCGGGGTCACGTCCCCGCCCGGCCCCACATGCAGACACCCGGGGGGCAGGCGGGAAAGG
>VZRW01013505.1:1412-47588 GCA_013398125.1 Aegotheles bennettii | reverse complement strand
CTCCTTAAAGCGAGCGGCCACCGCCGTGGAGGGCTCCCTCTGCCCGCCCCCCGCGGGTGGCCTGGGGTCGGGGTGTCGCCCCTGCCTCCCGCCTCTTCCCCGGCTGCCGGAGGTGATTCCCGAGGCGGGCGCAGCCGGCTCCCCGCTGGCCGGTTTCGAGGGCTGCTCGGCTACTCCCTCTTCGCCGTTACCATTATTTCATACGTTGGCCGAGCTGGAGCCGTCCTGCTGGAGCGCAGCGGGCCGGGGCGGAGGCGGGAGCCGCGGCGGCCCTGTGGGACCTCCGGCCTGAAGGGAGCGCTTGGCATAGGGCGCCCGGCTCCGGGGCACGCTGCGCGGCGGGGCAGCTTCCCGTTCCGAGGCGGGTTTTCAGCTCTTCAGTCTCTCGGTAGTTGCCGGCGTTCTCCGCTGCCGGGCGCGGGACGGAAGGGCCGTCGCCATCTCCTTCCCGCCCACCCCGGGCTGAGGGGAGCCGGGGCTGGCTCGGGGCAGGCCCGTGTGGGCGCTTCCCGTCCCGGCCTCCCGAAAATAAACGTTTGAAGGACTACGGTAGCGTTTTATGCAAGTAATTAAATTACTTTTACCTCAACAAGTTCTCGACCCTGCTTTTTTTTTAATTATTTTTCTCCTTGGACAGTGATTTATTCCGTATAACCGGTGTCTAATGGCAAGGACAGCATCTGCTGGGAATACCGCATCTTCATGGGAAAACACAGCGGTCTCTTAAAAATAAACCAAGTAACTTCACTTTTGTCACATAATTTATGCTGATTATAACCACCACTTTAGTTAACTTTTGTTTTGGGTGCGTTTTGAACAAGGTTTCAGAGCCCTGGAGACAAGTTTTCCAATGATCAGCAGATTTCTACCCAAGGAAACCCCTGTTTTGTGCCATCTCTTCATCTCGCACGCTGGCATGCTCCCTCTCCCAGGTACATGGCATTGGAATATGGATCACGGGGTACATCTTCGCTTCTTTTTCTCCTCAAAGCAGGCGCTTCTGGAGCACCCTGTAGCGTTTTTTACTTCTGCAGTACCACCCAGTGGTGGGTTCGTGTATCGCTGGGAATGTTCTCATGTACCGGCTGCTACATAGGGTTAAGGAAAATCTATTAATAGCCGCAATGCAGAGGCAATGTGGTTTAGTAGAAAGTAAAATAAATCAAAATTACCAAATCAATAAAATAAAAATAAGTAAAATAAAATTGGCAAATTCGGGAAGGGTGGGTTGGGTGAGCGAGCAGTGGGATGGATTGAGAACTGGCTGAGTGGCAGATCCCAGAGGGTTGGGATCAATGGTACAGAGTCCAGTTGGAGGTCTGTCACTAGTGGTGCCCCCCAGGGCTCTGTACTGGGCCCAGTGTTGTTCAATTTGCTCATCAATGACTTGGATGAGGGGGTAGATGCCCCCTCAGCAAGTTTGCTGATGATACAGAACTGGGAGGAGTGGCCGATATCTCGGGGGGTTGTGTGGCCTTCAGAGGGACCTCGGTAGGTTGGAGAGATGGGCAGAGAAAAACCCTCTGAAGTTCAACAAGGGCAAATGTAGGGTCCTGCACCTGGGGAGGAACAACCCCATGTACCGACCTGCTGGAAAGCAGCAGGGACCTGGGGGTCCTGGTGGACAACAAACTGTCCGTGAGCCAGCGGTGTGCCCTTGTGGCCAAGAAGGCCAATGGAATCCTGGGGTGTATTAGGAAGAACATTGCCAGCNCACAGTACAAGAGAGACATGGAACTCCTGGAGCAGGTCCAACAGAGAGCCACTAAGTTGGTCAAAGGTCTGGAGCATGTCTCCTGTGAAGAAAGGTTGAGGGAGCTGGGCCTGTTCAGCCTCGGGAAGAGGCAACTGAGAGGGGACCTCATGAATGTGTACAAATACCTAAAGGGTGGGTGTCAAGAGGATGGAGCCAGGCTCTTTTCGGTGGTGACAACCAATAGAACAAGAAGCAATGGGCACAGGAAGTTCCACCAGAACATGAGGAAGAACTTCTTTACTGTGCAAGTTCCTGCACTGGAACAGGTTGCCCAGAGAGGCTGTGGAGTCTCCCTCACTGGAGATATTCAAGACCCATCTGGATTCAGTCCTCTGCCATGTGCTCTAGGATGACCCCGCTGGGCAGGGAGGTTGGACCAGATGACCCACTGTGGTCCCTTCCAACCTTACCAATTCTGTGATTCTCTGTGAAATCAGGAGGAAAAAATAGCTGTTTCAAGTTCCTCAGTGGCTGACTTAAATGGAAGAAATACAAGTCTGATGTCACTGGGGAAATGCTATTCTGTTTCTTTAATTCCATGTGCCTGTTCATCCAGGCTGATAACACCACTGGTGGTTGTATACGTAACCTCCCACTCAAGTGCACAGGATGCTTTCCTCCTCATAAGGCATCAGTTTGTTAAACTAAGACAAAAAACTGCATTATAATAATTTGTCTCTTGTTTTTTAACAGGAGATTTAGCCTCAGCTACAACTACTGCAGAAGTCAGGAATATACCAGAATGATCTTTCACCCAGACTTCTTGTCACTACTTGTTTTTTTTCAATACTTTCCAAGTTAGGGTTATCAACAAGAATAGCTATTCTTAAATATTCTCTGCTTAGATTTCCATTTACTAAGTTAAACTAATTTAGAGTCTACCTGAGACACAAATTCTTTGTTGTCTGTTACTTTAATTCACACCATATGTTAATGCAAGTGTCTTTCAAACAGGATAGCAAAGGGTACCAATACAGGAGAGAGGAGGAGGACTGCAACTAAATTAACTGAAAACTTCCCTGGAACTTTTTACAGATCTTTCTTGGTATATGTAACATAGAGATGTTTTAATTCCTGACAGTAATAGTCTTTTCCAACCAATGGATTTTCTGTTGATAGAATCATAGAATCACTCCAGCTGGAAGAGACCTTCAACTTCATCGAACCCAACCATCAACCCAGGACTGCCACTAAACCATGTCCCCAAGGGCCATACCCAAACATTCTTTGAATACCTCCAGGGATGGTGAACTCCACCACTTCCCTGGGCAGCCTGTTCCAATGTCTGACCACCCTTCCGTAAAAAAACTTTTCCCAATATCCAGCCTCAACTTCCCCTGGTGCAACTTGAGGCCATTCCCTCTTGTCCTACATAGGCGTGGTGGTTGTTCCTAGGATGGCACGGGTGTACTGGACTCTGTAAGGCTGGTTTTGGTTATACAATCTCTTCCGGATACTTGTACAATGAACAATAAAAGAGCAGTCCAGAATATCACAATTAGCACATTCTGCTCATGCCTGAATTAAGGCACCAGCCACCTCTCTTTTCTACAGCATTGCCTTCAAAGCCCGAGATCTGTCAAAGGCAGATCAGAGGCTTTTATGTTGTGTATGTACACACAATGATGTCATTTGTCACTTGATGTCTTACCTTCTGCGTGTCTGAGATTATTTCAATTATCTTTCTTTTGACGTGATTTTTTCCACACCTTTCATTTCTTTACAATATGCCACGTGCTGCTCTCTGAATCCTATCAGCCTTCGTTTGCTGGAATATCCCTTACTTCTTACCGTTATCAAAACTGAACTTACAAGAAACTGAACTTACAACACTTCCAAGCTGGAAGCCAGAGCTTAGAAAAAGCTGCTTAATTTCATAACACCAAAATAATATAGAACCTGTATCTCCAAGAAGTTGTGCTTCTTCAATTCCTTAATTTTTATCATCATATTGTACAGGTATTCCCGCTAGCATGGAATGAAGCAGTGGCTGTACAGTACAAGTGAAGTGTCTGTGTCTGGAAAAAGACCATGTAGTTCCACAATCTGCATAATCTGATTTGAATTTGCACTTTTATTTCCCTTCTTCCTTCCTTGTACAGACCTTGCAGTGAATTTCATAACAGAGCCAAAACTAACTGCCAAAATATCTTAAAAGAATGTTTTTCTGACAAATCAGCTCTTTGATCCGACTGCAGCACTACATAAACACCCGAGTCAGCACAAGGAAGGGGCCTTTTGAAACATGGCATCACGTGCCCAGTTCAATGAATACAACACAAGAGTATGGGTGACCTTGAGTCACTCCTGCTTTTGTGCAGGCGGGAATATTGTCAGCCAAATTCTTTTTACTGCACACTTTTTAATACTGAGGAAATTGCATTTTTAAAAAAATTAAATACTTAGCTTTCAAGCAGAAGACAAGCTCTAACTGGCCTGTAACAGTGATCATCAGCCTCCTGCTCTTCTGTGTTCCTTTTTTTCTCTTGACCTTTATTCTGTCCTCGTGTGCCATCCGTGCAAGGCTGTTTGATCCCCAGGAAGCCCTCTTTCCTTCCCCTGACTGCAATGCTCCTCATCTGGAAATATTTGCTCTGGTAAACTGCCAGCACAGTCCTTCTAGAGCAGTAATCGAGATGCATGCAAGACCTGTGCAAAACTACATCAAAACTTAGGACTGGATGAAGAGTTTGAGAGCATACACACATACACTTCCCAAAATTAATGTCCCATTGTTTCCCAGCACTGAACTAATAACCATAGTCCTGTTTTTCTTTAAGGTGAAGACTGAGTTAACCATTCACCACAAGGAAAAAAACCCAGACCAAAACCAAGCACCCCAAGGTGGATTCAGGGTTGAGGTAGCAAGACTGACTGGTCATTGTAGTCACTGCCCCTGTTCCTTCTCTAGCACACTTCAACATCTCCTCTTCTGCTTTGTACTTCATATTTCTAAGCCTTCAGTTCTCTGTATGTACATAGTTGGTCATTAGACCTCAGGATAGTAACTGTAGAAAGACTTAACAGAAACATTTTTTTTCACATTAGTCACATCAAGTACTTCAGCCAGAGTTTTGTCTGGCATGGGATGACTGAGTTATCTCCTGTTTGACCTTCCTGTTGCCCTGCTGTAGGTTCCCATTCCTGTGGCAGTGATAGCTGAATGGATTGGATGTTCACTCCTCTGCTGCCAGGATTTACAGTGAAAGGTAAACTACTGGAAATCCTTCATTTTGCTGAAGGACATAAATCTGCCTGCATAAGATAAAGTTAGCAATGAAACTTGCCTGAAGTGCAACAGGGTCAGTTTAAATTTACACGCTTAACTTTCAGCACTTGACTTTGGTTGCTCTATTAGGATTTTTAACAAGGTTCATGTCTAACTAGGCTTTGATATCACAGCACAAGACAGTGCTTTTATATACATTTCTGCCTTTCCAACTTCCTGTTGGTAAAGTACATGTTTATAATGTTCCTTTGGAGGATCTCCGCTTTTAGGATTGCACAGCTGCAATTTTCAAGTTAACCCTGAACGCAAACTGCTCAGAGGTAAAGCTCTGGGGAGAGAGTTCAACAAGCTAATTGCAAAGATTGGAGAAGTTTATAAGACCAGTTACAAAGGTTGCAAAAATGCTCGAGCCAGATCTAATGCCAGAGATGCCACAAGGGAAAACCGGTCATTACTCCTTGTTATCTATATACATATTAAAATAACCAGCAGTGGTATTAAGTGGGGTGCACTCAGCTCTTTGCAGCACAAATATACACCTAACCTTGTTATGTAGTCACATCAGAGAAAACCTTTTAACTCTTCCCCCCATCCTCCATCCTAAATTGGCTAATTCTTCTTGATAGTCTGCTGAAATTACAGAATCCATGAAGGACTCCGGACTTCAAGACTCAGAAAAAACTGAAACAGTATTTAAAGAGTGTTCCTAATAAAAACCCAGCCCCTTTGACATATTTTGGTGGGGGACTTGGAAGAGACCACCTGACATATTGCCTAGCAAACAGTGCTGTTTAGCTTTTACCTTACAAGGGTTGAATAGAAGTGAAAATGTGTCTGGTTTTAACCTTTGACTTCTGCCATTCTTATCCATACCCTGAACTTCCAAAGCATTCCTCCTCAACCTCATCCTTCCTTTCCACTGTTTTCTTGTACCCACTTAAGAGCACAAGCACTCCTAGTGAGGAACACATGTACAGAGACCAGGAGCAGCACACAGGGCAGGTATGTACGTTATGACACCAAGAGATTTCATGTGCATTAAGTAATTGAGGTGCATTGTATGCCAAATCTCACCTGAAAAATGAATCCCTCAACTCCAAAGGCTAAGCCTTTTCCCACGGGAACACTGCTAGCCATTGGACAATGAGGCAAGGATGTCCTAAATCTGGATGTCAAAAATTAATTCAGTCTCAAGAAACCAAGTGCAGAGGGGCACTCACAAAGGGCAGGTGATGGGAGATACGTTCTTCAACTCATTTTTGGCACCAGAGTGTTTTTTGAAAAGCTATCTCCAACATTTCAGTTTCACTCTGTAATGTTTGAAGACAAACTTAGTAAGTTGGGAGGAAAGGGAAAAGCCTGGACGTATCTTCTAGCAAGTACCCCAGATGCATTGGATCACCAATAATCATTTATCCAGTGATAAATGGACTATGGGACAAACCTGCCCTGAGCCACATGACGGCACTAATGCAAGTTTCTCACTTCAGTCGGCCTCCCTACATTTTACTGCATTATTTTCAGCATCTTTTCCTAATCTTTTTTTTTCCCCTTAAGCCCACAGCTGAAGTCTCACTGCCTTCCAAGTGCTATTAGACGTAACTCTTACAGCTTCCTTGAGAGATGAGCATTTCTAAAGCTTTTTTGCATAAATATTAGCTTTATTGGAAAATAGTTCACTTAACCAATCAGATTAACACACACCAAATTATTCTAGTTTTTTTTAAAAAAAACAAAACAAACTAATCTAAAATACTTTGGAAAATAATCTGCTTCAGTTACAGTAGCAAACACATCATGGTAGCCTGAAACAAGTATTTGGGGGTGTCTTCATCAGCTAACAGGCAATCAATTCATGTAAACACAGAAAACACCCTGTAGTATTTGTACTTACGAATGTACTTGGGAGTACATAGAATTGGGTTGGGTTTTTTTGAAAAATCTGTATAGAAATATGCACAAAACATTGGTTTACATATAATTACAAGTTACGTAGATGTTTATATGATGGTTCATGCTTTTTATCCATGTATTTTAATTTACAGAGTGTGCATTACAACTGGAACTTTCTGGAGATTTACATTGTAATTATTTTTTTCCACATTCAGGATAACTGCACTAGAAATATGCACACACACAAGTCAGATCTTTAATGGTATCCAGAACTCTGCATAAGCTGCATTTTTATAGCATCTGCAGAGATCAGTGAAAGGCACCGATTCTTAAGATAACATGTCAAAGACCACAGTTACGTTTTTCAGCTCTAAAAGGGAAACAAAAACTAGTTTTTTTACTAGATAATCCAAAAAGGTATCAAAATAATGAAACAACTCTTCTCTGAATCAATTTCAAAAATACATTTCAGATTTGTTGCTTAGAGTTTAGGTCAGATTTAATTCTTCGGTAAACAACCAGACCACAAGCCTCAGCCTAACCTGAATCTTGAATACGTGAAGAGGTAACATGCACAGAGGCACACATGCATTTTTTGTTCATACTGTTTTCAATGCACCTCCAATGCCACTGCATGTCAGAACCAATTCAATATTTAGGTTCTGTGACTCGTGGGATATGATCATTCCGACGTCACGCTATCGGTGATATTTATTAAAATTTGTTAAACTAAGATTTCCTTACATCTCTGCACAGCTTCTGATAAACCTGTAGCTCTATAATGCTGCGACTCAGCCTGGTCACAAGCCATTTAACGTCCATTCCAGATGAGTCCTTCAACAGTACTTCAAATATTTTAACTGCCTATTAAGGATGATGCCGCCTTCACAGAGCAGAACAGAAAGTTATACATCAACAGGACAAGGAAGACGTGAAAAAGCTGAAATCATAAGCTTTAAGGAGAGAAAGAAATGAGTTGTGTAACTGTCAAAATAATTAACAATTTTGGTAGGCTGTATTCTAAGTCCTAGCCATAAAGGGTTTGAGGAACCTTCTCTCCAAGATTAGTAACTGCCAGCTCACAACATTTATGTTGCCAAATGACCTTCAAGGCAGAAGGAGCTAAGCTTTTTTTAGGGCCAGCTAAATAAAACAAGTGGAGAGAGATGTTCACAAACAGAAAGTGGCCAATACTTGAGACTGGAAACATTCTGGTCGCAGCTAAATTCTACATGAACACTGCTAATTCATGCACTTCTACTTCAAAAGGAATATACAGCACAAAGTTAACTACAGTATCCAAACTTACATAAAAACACCTCCACAACTGTCTAACCTTGCTTTACAGCTCTGCATGAATGGCTATACTTTGCATCGTAGTAACAATCTTAGGATTAGAGACCAAATAAGTGGAAAAAGCTTTGGGAGAGCTTAATATCAACTATTAGAAAACAGAGAAGACATTACAAAAATGGGGAAGCCAAGACTGTACAATCTTCAGTGTTCATACTGCTTTTTGTATCCATACTTCATAAATCTGTGAAAATCATTCAACTACAAAACTTTAGGTAGAAAAATAACTGTAGATCTTGTCTACATGTGTTATTAACATGTACTAGTATCAATTGTTTAGTCAATACAGTGCAATACCTCTTTGAAATAAATTGCAAAGAGTCCATACAGAGAGAGAACAAGAGTACCTTATTTCTGGCATTTTATAGTAACGTAGTATGGAATATTTGTTCATGGAGGTAAGTCAGAACAGCTACTATACTTGCAAATGGAACCCAACTTAGTTCATGTTAACTTCGAGCACAGCCAGAGTCCTTGAGCTGAGGCAAGCCAGAAGCAACAGTTATCTAGACCTCAGGGAACTCTTTCTACACCTTCAGGATACAAATCTTAAATATGGTCACAGCATTTCCATCCAATAAAAGAATAAGCCAAAGAAAGAAAAATAAATGTAAACCAAGTTTATTTTGCTTTTAAGTAGTGTTCTTTAAGCACTACAGCATGGTAAACAATGTAAATTAGTATAAGTCATCTCAAAAGCCAGAGTTTTGTTTTTGTTTTTTTTTGTTTGTTTTTTTCTTTTTTTTATTATTTTATGAGTTGTTAAAAAGATGCAGCCTATTCTAACAGGATAAATATTTTAACCATTTCACTTCGAGTTAATGAAGGCTCACAAATGAGCAACACTCCTCATTGAGGAAAACAAAAAGCTGTTGTCGACAAAGCGACAGCACACACACAAAAACAAAAGAACTGTGTAAAAATAACTAACTGTACTGTGTTCCCATACTCTTTAGAAGTTGCTTTACAATGGGATGATATGCACATGATCTTGCTGCAAACTTGCCATACAACTTGCAAATACATGTAGCCTAGCCTTACCACTCAGTCCAAAAAGCTGCTAACTGATCAAAACAAATGCAGCACTATAATCCTCTGCTTAACAATTAATTCAATCTGTTTTACTCAATACCTTTTCTCCTAGACTGCAGGACAGACTAGAAAGAAAATGATCCCGAATTAAAAATCGATACTCTTACAGGAAATTGTATTATTTTGCAATATAGTCTTTTACAAGTTATGTTTTTGCCTATTTTCCCCTTAGCCACAAAATGGGCATGAAGTAATTACTTTGAAAATGCCTTAATTTTCAACTTCATGCAAATCTAAATAAAGATGACCAAACAAAAGCTTAAACAATGGAAGGATATTTCACAGAAAATTTCTTATACAAAAAACACATAAGAAAAAGGGCCACTAGGTGACATTTTAATTTACAAATTGGCATCATTTTGGTCAACAAATATCCAAGTGCTGTTTTCTTCTATCACAACAAAGTAGCTGTACAGAAAGAAAACTGCTAAACTTGTTTTATTATTTTTTTTAATCGCACATCTCCTCAGGAATTTCATGTGGATTAAGGATGCCAGGTACAGACATCTGAAGTTTATGCTTCTCCTCTTGAGCCTGCCGAAGGGCTGTTTCTCTTTCCTCCAAGAATAAATCTGATGTGTCTTCACCTGCAAATTCCTGTATAATTCACATAAAATCATTAGTTTATTGTCAAATGCTTTGGGCAGAGTAATAAGCTTTCAAAATCCAGACTGATACAGAAGACATCTTCCCTTCACATTTCCCTGCCAGACTATTTGCTTGTTGTTCCCAAAGTCAGAAATAATATAAAGGAATGCAAAATATTTGAAGATTTTCACTATGTGTTATGGAACAGGGTGGTATCTGTAGTAACCCAAGGTTTGGCATGCATCACCATTAAAGCCGCATCGTTACAATTTTGAAATACCTGATGACTGCAGTCTCAAAACTAATTAACAAACTCTTCCCTACAACCTTCCTGAATTCTAGCATCTTTCGAAAAATGAAAGCATAGCATTATTCTAGCAAATTTCAAAACATGTCCCAATCCCAAGCAGAACTGAAACAAAGTCTGGTTAAAAATCAACTTGTTTTACTTTCCGCTAAAGTAAGTTTTGCAGCCATCTTAGACATATGAATGGTACACACAGCATAAAGCACAACTGATAGAAAGTCCTATTTACAAAATTAAATCACAATTAAATGGATTACATAATACACCATTCAGGGTCACACACGCCATTTGACAGAGTTCTCACTACATTTTAAACAGCTCCAAAATAACTTGTACCTCCTAAACCAACACTGAATGAGCACTGTCCAATTACTTTCCAACAGTATCATCCTGCAGAATAACAGGTTTTTTGTTTCTTGATAAAAGCACACCAAACATACCTTGATTTGGACCAGGAAATCCCTTAGGTGTTCCTTGAAGGCAGGAATATCCTGGTTTAAACTGAAGAGTCCTGTTACAAACAGCTTAACCTGGGCACTAACAGTAAACACATCAGTTAGTATTTCAAGATGCAAGAAACCACTAAAAACATTAAAGAATCATGGCAGACTTACTCTTGCAGGTGAGGAAACGCAGATTTGAGAAGATTAGCAACATACTCCTGAATAAACATCTGGTTGTTTACTGGATTTCCAGGGTTTAATGGAGTACTTATTTTTCCCTCTTCTACTAAGTTGAACATGTATGCAAGGATTGATGCATGCATTGTCAAACCTGAACAGATCAAAGTTATACATACGCAGTTATTACTCAGAACAGGATGTGTAACATTATTTTGCTGCTCAAAAGGATTGTTTTGATTAACCAGCTCATATATATGCATTCTTACCAGCAGTGTGTGAAGTGTCTGTTACAACTGAGAAAATGTGCTGAAGGATATCACAGAAATACGTCTGATAGAAACTCTGGGCAGCAGTCTCTTCTTGTGCAACATTCTGTAGTAAAGTATAAAGTATCTGAAGTCCTGGAAAATACGCATTAAAAAACTAAGTTACAACAGAACAATATTAAAACTTCTGAGTGTATTTTTGCTTTTTTCCCAAAATGATATAAATACCCCAAGGAATTCCAACAGGCACTGAAAAGACAAGCATTACATCTGTAATGATCTTCTCATGCATCTCCTCAAGCAGCCACTAGAGGGCCACAGCCACATTTACATGGCATGCCGATTTTATTTGCATTATTAGGTGACAGAAGCATAAAGAACCAATCACATCACTTTACTGGTACTAAGGTGAGAAAAACCCGCCAGCAATAAAAATATCTGCTAATTTAAAACGTTTTCAGTTTTATAATTACATGAAAACAATTTCCTTACTAGGTGAAATACAACTGAAAGGTATCTTTTATCTCCATCCCTTCCAAACACTGATACAAGACAACTGGCTAAAAACTAAGTGGCTTCACAGCAATCTTTTTTATCCTGTAGTTGAGATAGTGCACTAAATCCAAGATATTAAAAACCAGTATTTTTGGAATTAAAGACTTCTATATAGCCTCTCCTTGTATCCTTGGTAACTTCCATTCTGGAGGGCTTTTTTTTAAATGACGTGATAGACTCAGCTCTCAATGAAATGTCATCCTGAATTTAAACAGCTTGCTGTTGTCCAAAGGAAGCACAACCTAAGGTGTTTCCCTTATGTCATGGGCTCACTCTCAGACCGTGAGAAGTTCAGCCCCCAAATCATTTACTTTTCTCTTGAACTTCTCAGTAGTTACTGAGCAGCTGTCTCACTGAGGTACAAAGTCAGACACCGCAGGCAGCACAACATCAGAGCTGCAACACCAGTTTTAGCAGCAGTGAGCTGTTGCATCAGCCCAGCCATTTCAGAAAGTGCCAACCCTTAGAGGGAAAAGAAAGCAAGCAGAAACTGCAACAGTGCTCTCTAAAACCTGCAGGAGTGAATCCAAGCATCCAAGTATTTCAGCCCATTAACATATACCCAGCCAACAGCTTGAAGGTGAGACAGAGCAATACTATTCTTGTGCAAATGCAACACAGAATCATGTGATTGGAATGCTAAGTTTGACTGAAGATAAGATACAAGAAAACATTCTACCAGAAAATACATGATACTGCAAAGTCTGCATATTAAACACTTCCATTTACCTGTATCTGCAACATTTCTCATTGTGTGTTTGAAAGCCCAAATAATAGAATCCAGAACAAGTTTGAACTGTGCAGGTGGAATGGCCAGGAACGCTGGAAAGCAATGAGAATTTACAGCCTGGAGTAGCAAGAAGAAGTTTGTTCTGTGTTCAGGATATTCCTCAAAGTCCTAGAAGGAGAAGGTGAAAAAAAGTCAATTTTCCTGAAGTTCTACCGTAAGATCTTCTGCTAAGTAGAGTGGGTCAACAGCTGACAGAAAATAGCATTTAGATCCCAGTTTTAAAATAACCTTAAATGCAAAGCAAAAGTTACATTTCTCAGTGAACTTTCCCCCTCCAAACTTCCACACCAAAGCTTGACAAGACCATCTTTCTGGAGTTACACAACACTGACAGGCTGAGCCACGTTTTGTCAGTATGCAACCAGTACGCAGTCCACAGATACACAGATCACCTCAGCACTGGTTAAGCACCTATGTTGCTACAGGAGTTCAATTTCTCATTACAACCTATTGCAAAGTAGCACTAATTCAGCTGGTAGTGCTCAAGTATTATGCAAATACATATTGCACACTGTATTAGCGAATACTCGAGATGACTGATCAGTACCTATATTAATAAACTTTAAGTATTTATGAATTTTAAGAGTTAGTCCTACACTGACATTTGACTAAAGTACACTTCTGCTTACAGAAGCACGACATTCCAAGCCCCTAGAACAGAAAAATTACTAATGACTTAAATGGAGAGCTAACCTGAGAAATTCTTAAGGCAATGAGATTAAGACATCCAACTAGACAGCCAGACTTCAAAACAAGTATGTTCTTTTGAGCAGAAGTTTCTTAAAGTGCCACAAATGCACTTTGTGTCTGCAGAAAAACAGGGAGATGATCCAAAGGAAACCATATATGGAAATAATATTCACAGAAAGAAGGCAGAAACCCCTGCCTAATTTCCAGGAAAGCTGTGTAATAACTATGTTCACTACACACTGCCTCCCTTCATGGCAAGAAACAGGTATCTTTCACTTAAAGATGTACCAACAGCTGAGACTATTATTCTTATAAAACCCCAATTTTTTTGCCTTAAGTCGCAAGGGAGATGCCTTAATCCAAAGTTTATATTTAAATACCTTGTTGATCATATTTAATGTGCACTCGAAAACAGCATCAAATATCTGAGGTATTTCAGCAGTAATGTGTCCACCCAGCTTGTTTACAATGATAGCCATAGTACTCAGTACTTCAGGTTCTCTGGCAGCTGGAACATTTCTCTGGTAGTCAATGAGAACTGCGTCCAACAAGGGAGGAACAAAGTTTTCAGCTACCTAATTGAAATAGTAAGCCATGGTTATAACAATGCAGTTATACAAGGTCTCCAGCACAGAGTTTATAGCACAGTTTATTTAGTTATGGACAATACTTTTCCTAAGAAAGTTGAAATACATTACCCTTCCCCACCCTCCATATCTATCCAGCGGGCTTCCAATAGGGTTCTCTTAAACCTCCTTGATTCCCTTTAAGATTACTCTCAGCCAAAATTAACTCAAGTATCTCAAATGCAGCTCAGGCTCTGTATCATGCTTTTTCTCCTTTATATTTTACAGACTTCCTGAAGCAAGTTCTCGTGACCAACTGATTCGGTCAACAGCAGAACAATAAATCCCAGAGTTCTTCCTAATTCTGTCTCACAAGTTATTTGTATAAAATAAATCTACTTACCATCTGAGGGTCATTGGACCTGCTCACCCAGCCAGAAATTAGTTTTAAAGTTTCCCTTTTTACAGTCCTCATACTTCTAATCAAGGGCTGCTTTGTTACCATTTCACCTGAAAAGTTTTAAGTCTTCAGTTAATCAGGCAAGGTGTAAAAAAAAGATTAACCTGAATTGATATTACAACAGAGAATGCTTGATTTCTATATCTGAACTACCAATACTGTTAAGGACTTCTTATGCATATTGTGCACATAAAAAGACTCCAACCTCCCCATTCTAGCTCCACAGGTCCAAGTTGCCATTTATCATTGCAAAACTACTACTGACAGTACCCTACTCACAGGGTTCAAAACAAAAGCTGCAGATTTCTTTTCAAGTAAGGGAAATCACACACATTCACCTCACTGCCTGGACTGAGCTTACCTCTGGTGCTCATTAAGTGACAGGAGAAGAAGAAAGTTCCCAATTTCATTTAAGAGAAATAATCCTTCCACTTGTCTTGGTGTGTAAAGTCCACACTTATTCTTAAAAAGCCTTATCCTTAGTTCAGTTTCTTATTCCCAAATCAATGCAGTCTCATCAACAAAACCTGATCTAATTAACTGCTCAGCCATATAACCACTACAGTACATGCACAGGAAAACCTGAAGAACGCAGCCAGTAACATAAAGGTAAGGTGGCTTGTGCTGGCATCAGAGCCATCTCTGGCAAGACAGTTGTGAAAATACACTCCGAGGCAACTGCAACCACAGTAGTTGCTGATCAAGTAGCAGGTCAGAACTACAGTCCTAGCAACTGCTTCCTAAACTTCACTGTTTCTCGCAAGGACAAATTCTGGGCATTAGAGCTGCAAACTCAAAAGGTATTGACTTCTCACCAGTTTTATCCTGAGAAGCTACCACAAGGTCAAGCAGCTGCTCAGTTACCAAGTTTTATGTAACATTCTTGTTTCCAAATAGCATCATCTATCTGCACTGGCAAGAAAACTGGTCGTAACACAGAATCCAGTAACTGATTGAAAGACCCTTTTAATGAACTACTACAGATGCACATTCTGCTGAGGAACCACAGGCCCCAATTTATCTAGGAAAGACAGGTGAGGTAATTGGTAATTCCTTCTTAATGACTGCAAGCCTGGTTTATCATGACTCTCAGGCCCCTTCACTCCAATTACATTTCTGTAATACAGCTATTTAGTAGCACAATAAACCTTGTCAGCATCTTCTGATAAACAGAAACATTCATTTTTAAGAGTATTTTCATATTCAAAATTAGAGTAAGCTAAAAGGACACACGCTACAACTTTGTATCAGCAACACACCTTTTAATTTTAAGTAAGCATCAACACCATTTTCCATATTTCCTAAACTTTGTTTTGTCTTCCCTCTAAAATCAGGAGTTCTTTATTTGAATATAACACCTCAAACAAAAGGATCCAAGCAAGCACTGTCATTCTCCACTTTCCCAGACAATAAAATGATCACAGTGAGATTAGCTTACTTGGAATGTACTCTCAAACCTGATGATATACACTGTTACCCCATTTTCAGGAAAAACATGGAATTTCTTACCATTAGCCTGAATAGCTGCAGAAATGTTTTCACTTAGGCACTTGTACACATTCAGCATATCTAAATAAATTCTTCCAAGCTGAATCACAAAGGGGTGGCCAACTGCTTTACATGCTCTTACATTGGTTTTCAGAATGCTACCAAGCTGCTTAACTGTTTCAGGATCCTTCAGAATATCAACATTCTGTTGGAAAAAAAAATAGAGCCCATTTTGTTTAGTGAATAAAACTGCCCTTTAGCTTTCAATATGAAAGTGTAATTTAAAATAATTTAAGTTACACAGTGTTACTGTAACATATCACTGAAACTGTCTTTATATATACTGCTGTTTACTTCATGGTACTTGACACTACCTCAGAGTCAGGATAAAACTTCAATTGATTTAATTTTGCTCTTCTGCAGAAGTTTTTTGCTAGAGTGGTACAAGCATTACTCTAGTTGAAGAAAGAAAAAACCTGAGGAGGTATTAAGAAGGTGAAGACAGACAGAAGTGGTCCAAATGAAAGGCACTCTGCTCTTGTTTTAAGAGGGAAGGCAGAGTGAGAAAAGTAACTCAAGCTTGCCTAAGTATTGGGATCTTAATTCTATTAACTCCAAATGGATTGATCTCTTGTGCAGTGCAAGACTGCTGTTACTTTTATGTGTGGAGATAAAGTATTTTGGAAAGACTGAAAGAAATGAAGATAAAAGTAGTAAGAAATAAAGATGTACTTTAAGAGAACGACTGAAGAGAAAGGAGGAAGAGTGAACGGTATTTTTAGCATTTTAGCTTTTGTGTTATTCAGAAAGAAAACTCACTTCTAAGCTGGGTGAACGAGAGCCTTGAAAAAAAACTATTGAAACATGATCTGTACAGTAACAAAAACCTGCCCTTTAAATCAGATTAAAACCATTATTTTTTTCACCATTTAAGTCTCCTCTCTTAAAACAACACTTTTACAGTCATGTCAATCACTGCTTTAGCCATCATTCAATAAAAGTCCACCACACCTATGTACACTTCACATCATGCCATGTGAAAAACAAACCCAGTGTAAGAGATAAATTTAGCAGGTTTTCTTCATCCAAACACAGAATACATTTAAGGTTTATAAGCTTACTTTTGTTGCTTGCTGAATTATGCTGTCCCATACTTGATTAGGGAGCAACATGTATTTTTCTATCAGATGCTCCTGTACAGTCTGGTCTGTCTGTGCCCCAATCATGTATCCTACTGCTTCATAGAATGTATGCACCTGATTGGAACAAGAAGTTAAACAAGAAGGTTAAAGGAATGAGGAAAATTTTACACTGTTCTGAACCAACATCCAGTGAAGGGTGAAAAATCAGTTTCACTATTTAAGTATCTTTCTCCCCCTCTTGACTTTACAAGATTCTTCTCTCTTCTTTTCTTACTTTCATCATGTATAAAACAAACTTCCATCCCTTTCCCTTACAAATGCCACTATATAGATCCCAGAGTCTTTCTTCATTTTACCATCATATCCTGAATTGAGGAAGCTTGGACACATGCTATTTAACTTTTAATTAAGTATTACTGGACATGTTTTAACTCTGGACTGGATCACATCACTGCTTTAAGTACCTTTTTCCAGATGCCAGATCCACTCCACACAAAGTTTAAACACATTATTGCAACATCTCAGCTTATGTTGCATGTGCACACTGATCTCTCACTTCATCAGCTGTGCCCTTCCTAAACATAGGCACATTTGGATTGTTCCCTGCCCCTCCTTCATAACTACAAGAGGTATAGGTACGCTGTTATAGTAGGCTATTGCTCTTTCCCAAAGCAGAACCATAAAATTAGATTCAGCATCTTATTTACTTGTTAGAACATTCCAGAAATCAAAATTCCAACTAAATGCACTTTAATTCTCCTTCCGAGCATTCCAGTTGAGATCTCAGTAATGAAATCTGATCATGCTAACAAAGAACTAGGAAATGTAATTCAAGCCTCAAAAACCAGTACTGCACTTCAAAATGAAGTAATTTTTGACTAGTCTTTAGGAGTTATCCACAAGGCTGAATTAAACGTACCTGTTGTGGCTGAAGGTCACAGATGATTGTATTAATATTGTTCAAGATTTCATCAATAAATGGCATGACCTCTCCCACTTGAACCTGGACGAAATGCCGGCGGCATTTCTGTGCGATTTTAATGAAGGTATCACAAGCCATATCCTGGACGCCATCATGAGTTTCTAAATTAAATAAAGTCAGTTACTACTTTGTATTTCCCTCCCCATACATGTCCGTGTATGGACATCAAATCTTCTTTTTAAATAATTAAAACAGCCAAGTGAAAAACAGATATTTACCATGCATAAATTCAAACAGCTTGTTGACTACTGTCTTCAAAAATTTCCAGTGAGCTCTCAAAAACCGTGGGTATTGACCTACTATATACATTATATTTGATGCAATAATGGCTTTGTTGTCCTTTCCTCGCTTTTGTTCACAGAGTCCCAGGAGATCCTACAACATAACATGTTTTTAGTTTCCTTTCCAGGTTTGTCCAGTTCAATTAATAGCACTGCAAGTATAAAATCCTAGAAGGAGCTGTGTTAAAGGTAAACGGAAGCGGCTGCCATAATCAAGTTCAAAGTCTAAATAACAAATAAATAAACAAGAAAACCTCAAGTGGGTTAAGATCAGGATGATGCAATTATTTAAGTTCCAGTGAAACCAGGAACACTTTTTAACTCTGGAATCTCCATTTTAAATATATTTAAAGATTTCTGCAGGGGGTACTTCAACAAGCCTCACAGTACTGAATACTGACCAAGCAGCTGATATCAATGAAAACAGACTTAATACCAAATAGAAGAAATTAAACTAAATCTCCTGTGTGAATTTGTATGATCTGTTAAAGTAAGGTCCGTTACTCTTGTAGAAGTGTTTTGCTCCTGCAGTCTTTCCATGCATGTATTTACCAAAAATTCAGTTTATTCAATGAATATACAGAAACAGCAGAATAGCAGGGTGCTAGCTAGTTACAAATGCAGGGTATTTTGCCACTCTCCTTTATTTCATTTCCCCCTCCATCTCTTCTGCATCCCCCCTAAAGAAAAACACTTCATAATAAACTAAATTTTATCCCCGAAAATTTCACTATGAAAAGTCTATTTGGATTAATTCATTGTTCATGGATAAAAAAAATTATCAGCCTTAAATTCAGGATGTAAGATTTTCCATTGATTTATTCTTACCAACTTGCCTGCTGTACAAGGTAGCTTACCAAGAACATACAGCAGTATTTTTGCAAGCTTAGTTTCTTGAGCATAAACTATAAAGTGTGACAAAGCTATTAAGTTTTGCACCATTATACCTTAATTACTGTAACAAGGAATCTTTTTTCATCTTCTTCGTGCATCGCGCCACTGATTGAGCCTATAGCCCAACACAGGGTATTCAAATTTTTCCACGACCATTCTGTCCCATTCACTTGATTGTGAAGTTTTTCAGTCATAATTCGTTCCGTGTCTGCATAATCCAGATGTGTAAGGTAAACTGAAAGACAACAACATTGAACAGACATCTGAAGGCAACCACCTGGATCACAACTCCACAGGTAAAGTCAAATTCTTCTGTTCGAGAAAAAGACAACTGAATTGTTAGGGAAGTGCAATGCTTCTTTCCTGAACTCATGACAGAACGAGCTAAAAACTGTATTTTAAAGACAGACAATAAATTTTATGGAGAATTCATGTTTGTTCCAAAAGTATCTCATCAGAACACCACATGCAAGCAATGTCTTAAAGTCTAAATCAGTTAATATCTCACACATAAGTCAAATCAGTAAAGCTGCCAAGTTAAATTATTAACAAAAGGCACACATACTGATGGTCTATTGGGAATAGGGACTGGCTACCTATTAGGGACATTATTTGGTGTGTAAGAAGTCAATCCATTTTCTCCTGCTCTTTACTTCAGTGTCATTAAGTCTGCTGGTTGCAATAACTGACTATTGCAGTGGAGATGCTACTCCTAAACAAGTCAGGATGGGAGGACTCAAGTATCACACCTCAGACACTTATATCAGCCCCTAATAGGATTAGTGTCGCTGATAAAAATTCTAAATCCCAGCAAGTCAAAAACAATTTAAGGCCAGATTCAGAACCAGATTTTTGCTGTGCCACAGAATACAGCTTCCACCACATTCTCTTTTTTTTTTTAAGTGAATTTTCAACATAACACACCATAAGCAATAGTTATCATCAGATATCAAACACTAAATCTGCATTTCCACATAAATAATCCTGTATCTGGAAATATGACTAATGCTCAAGACATACGATAATATTTATAATATAATAAATAATTTCATACAGTAAATCAAACAAAAAATGTTTGTTTCATGTTCCATATGGAAAGATATGAGAACAACTCATCTAATGCTGGCGGTACCTACACCACAGGTACAAAGGTGAGAATAAAACAAAAATACACACACACTTTGCATCATACAGCTTTTTGCCCCCACTTCTAGTTCATAAACCTGTTATTCACCACTCAATATTCCCTTAAAGCATCTGCATTTGATAGAAAAATATTTAGTATTGAAGGTTTGATGTCCTAGATACATGACAATCCTAATCCCCCCATACTCTCAAGATGCAGTTAGGACTCAGTTTGGTTTTTTTCTTGCCTCAAATTACCACTACAATACACAGGGACTATCAACTCACTGATAACTCAACATGAGACTTCTGAAGATAGTAAGTATACTAGTGTGTATACACACACACTAAAATAAAATGTACTTGTTATATTAAATGCTATAGAAATAACGATTCTAGTGTTCTTCAGTGTATTTACAGCTTTTGATTTTTTTTTCTACACGATACACAATTAATAGTTTTTGTACTTTCAAGCAAGGCCACGTTAAGACCTCAGCACTCACTCTGGAAGACTTTTGAAGCTCAAGTTCAGACTGCAATTTTGTATTTTGTTTAGAACACTATAAAAAAATATTCAGAACACCTATTGAAGGAAGAAATAATTTTTGCTGAGGAGTGCTTGGTACATACAAGACTAAAACTACAAGTGAAGCAATAACCAGCAAGACCACTTCACAAAAATCCTTCCAATTTAACAGCTTTCTGACAACACTAAGGTTTCACTGCATCTGAAACATTTTGGTAAAGAAATACCGAAAGGTGTTGTTTAATGGGAAAAGGCAAGAGACAGTAGTTAAGCAGTATATTACTACTTAACCAAGTTATACAACACATGCTTAAAATGGGAAACTTGAGACCAACGCTGCCTCCTCCCTTTCAAGTCTGTGTATTACTCCTCAGGGATAATGATTTTACCCACATACAATCCAGATCATAAGCTAATGTTCTGTAACATACATGCTGCTGGTGCAGCTGCACAGACCTACAGCATGAACATGCCACAGCTACTACACTTACCCAACGTTTCTCTCATATTTTTATACAAGTTTATAGAATCCGTATCCTTCATGAATTCTCGTACTACTTCCCCTTGATCGTTTTCCACAACTAGGACTTCTTCAGGCTTAGCCATACGGCTCACCATCAGCAATCGAACCTGTATGTTGCAAAGAGAAGTTAAAACTGAATCAAACCCTAGCATAAAGATATGCACACAGAGCCACAGGTGTTTCCAGAGCATCCTGTGGTTGGGCAATCTGATCACTTAAAGGGTATATCCAGCACTTCAATGAGATCAGCTCACATTAAGATTCTACAGAGACACATTAACTAAAAAGCCACTAAGAACAGAGCCTGCTGATTTGTCTCTCCATGAATAAGCTGCATAGTTAAGAAAAATCCCTAAACCAACCTATGAAGAATACTTTCTAGAGCTTCAAAATGCATATGCAGTATTAGGGGTCTTTAAGACCACTTTTTCCATACACACACATTTTCTTCCTCCAACTGTAAAACTCCAGCCTCTATCTGTTTAAAGAAACAGTTTAATACAGATTTACGTTTTAAAAAATTCAGTCTTATATTCATAGCAAGTACCCTAAAAAATGTGAAACACTATATTAATACTCCTGTCATCTACTGGTGTTATCATCAGGTATTTTTGCAATTACAGCACATTAAATAACTGAAGTTGAATCAATTACCAACTACTCAAAGCAAGGAAAGTTTTCTTATGTCACCTCTTACATGAAGCAAAATCTCTAAATTCAAGGGACAGTATCTAAATCTTTACAGTGCCTTTACTTAAACATGGATTACCTTGGACAATACAGGCAAATAAAGCTGTCTCCTTGGAGGAACATCGAAGTGTTGACTTCCCGAAAGCAATGGAGAAGCAGATGTTGAAAATGGACTTTCCCTGTAGAGCTCAGCAGCTAAATGATTCCAATATTCAAGACAAATCTTGAAAATTTCCGTTTCTTCAACTTCTGATACCAACAACATATAATGAAGAGCCTGTAAAAGTATGGTTTAAGCATCTGATTACTAAGTATTTCTGCAGATAAAAGAACACTGCTTCAAGTTCAGTTATTAAAATACTGATAAAACCTCAAATTAACAAAAGTTAGGAACAAGAAGCATTAACACGACAATGACATTACTTACAACTCAGGCTTCTAACCCGTGGAGAAGCTCAAAAAACAAAGCGCCCTGTCAATTAGTGTTATTTTCAAAGTGTGTATCAATTCTTAAATCTAAAGTAGCCTAAAGACATCTTGAAAAGTGCCACAGCCAAACAAGCATGTCTGTAAGTTATCAAACTCACAGCCTCTGGAGCTTCTGCAAAGCATTTTGGTTCAGAGCCTCAAAAACCCCTCAACAGCTAGTTTCAATGACTGCTGCTCTCAAGACTATTACTGCTACTTTGTTCTGGAACCTTCTACCCTGAAGAACTGCAGGCAACCATGAAAGCCAGACTGCTCGCTTGCTTTCCACAGAAGCCATCTACCAGAGTATCTTCCATTTCTTTACTGACAGAACAGCCACAGCAGACTGAGACACCAACTCCACAGAAATTAGAATTACGTGGTCAAAAAATGTTTGACCAACTTATTTTTCAGTCCCCTAGCGAAAGGTATCAAAGCAATAGCCCAGCAGTGAATAAGCAGAACAAAACAATGAAATCCAAAGACATTTTCATGGCTTAGGCACTACAGCAAATCAGAGCATTTCAGATGGTAAAGACCTGATTCAGCATCTGTATCTGAAGTGTCAAAAAAAGAGATTCAAAGCAACCATATGTGAGTCTTATACACATCAGTATTTCTTGGTAACTTCACTTGCAATAACTTCCTTCACTAGTCTACACAGCTCCAATTAATCCGTGAAACAAATTCAGAAGATCCGATACATCCAACGTGCAGGAATAAACAGGTTAGAATGACACAGAACTTCTGGCAATAGCAGTGGAACTGCACTCTATTACACTGCAACTTACAAAAGTGAAATCTGCAACCATTTCAGTCCAGCCCAAGAACTTGGTGAAACATTTCAACATCCTACACAACACTAAATTGTTCAGATTTGAGTTCTATAGGTGTCAGTTTTAAAGAAGAATTGAAGTTATACGAGACAAGAAAGGAGGCCAATACCTAAGAACACAGTTTACACACAGTTGCACAGGGCATGCAACAGCTTCAGCTGTTCAGAGGTTTTCCGAAGTCTCAGCATAGGTACAAACTCGAGGTGTGCTCTCCCAGTCCAGACATTTTGAAAGCTTACTACTCACAAGCCCAGGAGTTATTTGAGAATTGTTGATAATTGTTCTTTTAAAAATTATTAAAAAAAAGTGATACTCCTCTTAGCCCATCTTCTAAATGAGCTACAATTTGGTATTTACAACCAACTTATTAATATACATATTTTGTAGGGAGCCACCTCCAGAAGAAATGTATTGAGAATAGTAGCTGCAAAATGGACTAGAATTCAGATGGACACATTAGGTTACAGCTAATCCACCTCCAAGATATATTTCCCCCTCCCAACAGAACTGGGTCTCTACTCCAGAACTGCAGTATTCTATTTTTTTTCTACCTCTGTCTCAGGGCAGTTCCTCACCCTATCGCCTCCATACCTGTACAGGGCTTGATTCTGGGCAGAGAAGTGGTGCTTCAAGGGGCTATGGAGCCAGTTTCATCCCCTTGGAGCTCAGCAGTGGCCAGGAGCTAGCAAAAAAGTCACCACAGAACAGCTCACCCTCAGCAAAATTTGTATTCACAATTAAAAAAACACAACTGGAAAAAACTGATTTTGTGCTCTAGCCCCACAGTATGAGGGAGCACCATGGGTGCTCAGTAGTCACCTAGAACTAAGCCTTTCCAACCCCTCATTCTTAGCTGAATTTCCAGTAATTTCCACAGATCCCAGTGGTTTTGACAGTGAAGCTGCACTTTACTTTCAAAATTGAAAACGCAGCAGTCTCCAAAGAAGGGAACAAGCAGAAAGGAAGGACAACTCTGTCTTATTCTCAGCAACTGCTGTAAGATAATGATAATTGAGGCCCGCAGGTCATTCTCCAAGACCAGTGATACTACAGTAAGGCACATACAGTCATTTGGGAGAGCTCTGCCATTAAGCATTACTGGCACACATAGTTTTTATTACAAAGAAACAGAGTATCACCCTTGAGGATTATATATTTCAGTCCTTCCACTTAAACTTTGGGAAATGGCAAATTAGGCAAGAAGCTACACCAAGACAGAACTAGGGAACTACATGTGCTGCACCCTAGAAACCAGCTTTGGATGCTGAATAAAAACATAACTGAGCTGCTTCATACAGACTGATCAAAGTCATAGCAACACCTTCTCTATATGAGAGTTAACGGAACTTAGAGAGAGTCAATGGAAAAAGAAGGTATGAGTTGACTTTAAAGCAATATTTAACACTTTCAAGAGGGAACAAGGAAGAGGGAAAGCCAGAGACCTATTGTCTTCAGACACTTTATTGGTATAGGTCACAGAAAACAGAGTGCCACTAAAGCATTTTGAGAGGGTTTTTTGTACTATTCACGTGATTTACTAATTATGTGAAGGAAATGGGAATTTTTTTTTCCTCCTACCCACTTTAAGTACAGTGATCTAGAAATTACATTACTATTATATCCTCCGAGTGTGAGAACATGCTTGCTAGATTTTGAAACTGGAAAAACTAAGCAGCTTACCTCCATTAACGTTTCCCTCAGATTCAATCTTTTTTCTATAAGTTGACCATGCTCCTTGAGGAACGTGCAGAGAAACAAACTGAGATTCTGAATGAAGTTCTGTTCATCATCTTTTCCATTTGAGTACGCAAGTCGGATGTTGGTATTTAAAGGAAGCATCTAATAAAAAGAATACAGACATAATGAAGAATTTCCCATTTTATACAGAAGTAGAACTACTGTACATTAACAAGTATTTTGCTCTTTTGTCAAAAAAGCCTACTTTCCATGGCATCACCTCTTTACAGAGTTTTCCTACAAAAATGTCTTACGGGTCTCCTTCAATTCATGTTTGATCCCAAGATGGACAGTAGGCAAAAATGCAAACAGATACAAGAGTTCTGATAAACTAAACCTTTTTCCTTTTCTTGTAACAGTGCAGCAAACAAGTATCTACTCTAAACCAGACTCTTCTGATTGGCACTGGGCAAAGATGTTCCAGAAATCCGATTGTTACCCGTTCCTAGTAACATTGTTTCAAAACATTAATCATTATAATGTTCTAACAACATGAAAGACCTCCTTCATAATATTTAGAAATTTCCAGGGAAGACTGAAGGATACTGGAACATGTTTTTCAGTCATCTTGTAGAGATCTCTGGTACCTCTTAAATGATGCACTGGCTTTTAAATTCTATCATTATACAAATAAAACATTTTCAACACTGTTATTCAGTAGTGGACTACATTCTTTAAAGTCAACACTATTAAGCTTTAGAACAAAGTTTAACACTCTTGCTGCTGCCAGCTTTTGTGTGGTTTTGATTGTTCTCAAACTTCATTTTACAAAGTTACGAGAAAGTCAATACAGCTGTGATCTAGAGTCAAAAAAATACACTTAGTTGTAGATACCACTGCAGAACAGGATTTGTCTTATGAAGAGCTCTATAATGAATATAAATTTATGAACTGAACTAGGTTCTCCAGAAATTGACTCTGTGAAATGAAACAGCCAAGGGACAGATTTATTAAAAACATTACCTGTTTTAACTGCATCATGGTCAACGTGAAGAGTGTAACAAACTGTTCTTCATACTGGCTTACACTGACACCTGCAATCTCTGTGAGGCACTTCAAAGAGACATTTCGAAACATGGGAACATTTAAGAACTATCCAGAGAAGAAAAAAACAAGAGCATTACACAAGTGTTGCACACTCATCTTTTTTGCAACTTTTATTTAAATTTAAGAGCCATCAATTTTGCATGAGTACCTTGTATATTAGTGTGCTGATTAACTTGGTCTCAAATATATATCCCAAAGGAATCCAGTTCAGAAATCGTAGCAAAGTTTCCAAAGTTGCATGAACTAAGGGAGCATTTTGGGAGTTTTCCTGTAAACGACCATCAGTGTTTGTTATATTGTTAGGCATGTTGGCAGGAATCTCTAAAAATATCATTGAAGAAATAAGACTTACCATCACAAACTGACACAGCTGAAATATCTGAGAGAATTCATTGCACATGCTGTAGAAAAATAAAGTAAAAATTAAGCATTTCCCCATTCCATAAACAATCCTATCTACTTTAATCAAAATGTCTATGCTGACAGAACAGGTCTTGAAGACCTATGTCCATGGAGGCATTCACAAGCCACCCAGCTTTTACCAATTCTCATATTAATAATGCATATTTTGAAGTAGCGTGAAGTCTGTGCCTGCAAATTCTGACTTGGAAATACAAGCAATGCTGAATACTCTGTTAAAAGGATAGGAACATTGGTCAAGAGATGCTACGTGCAATATGGTAGAAATATCTGTGTGTACCATGCAAGTTTGGTATCACCTAACAGTACTGCTTTAAAGAAAAGTAAGTAACCACTCAGTCTCAGAAATCAAATTAGAAGCTCAATCCGAGAGCACCTATTCAGCAGCAAGCACAAAGCCTATCCCATTTAATAAGATTTAAATATATATACTTGCCTGTCTTTCAAATGCTTAGCTTTTACTTGAGTAATCTGGCCACTGGAAAAATCAAACACTTCTTCACTCAATAGTTTAAGGATCACCATATTGTTCTGACAAAGGCTTTCACTAGTCCTGCTTGCTCCCACAATATCACTTATAAAAGTTGGCCAGTGCTTTGGCCATTCCTGTTTCAGTATCTGAAAAGTGAAGCATCCATATGTTAGACACATATGCAAAGCCAAAGACTTTATAAGATGATTTAAAACTTTATGAACTCTGGCTTACCTGAACAAGAATCATATTCAGTTTCCCAATATACACTTTCTCTTTCTGGAAAAAGAAGAGAAGAGTCAGGTTATGAGTAACATTCCCCTCCTCCCTCTTGCTCCCCTGAAAAGACTTCACTTACTTCTACACATGCTGGATCAGATGAGGTCTTGATAATTAGGCCAACAACGTATTTTTTAATACCTGCAGAAGAGTTAAGAATTTATTTTTAACTGTGACAGATACCACAAACATAGTAATAAATACTTTTGAATTCAGATTCTTCACACATTTTTAAAAATAAGCACCCCTAAGGAACATGTGTGCAACCTCTCCTGCCTTGTATGCTATATGGAAAAAAAAAAATCCACCTTTGAATCAACTCTGCAAGAGGGCATTTCAGATGTACAAAATGGCTTTATGCTGAAGTTATTTCAACAAAACAAAAGGAAAACGGGCTAAAGATTAGAGTGTACTTGTAGGAATTTGCACCAGATCAATCTATCAGCTTCCTAAAGGCTGCAAGAAATTTTGTGAAACACTGCATTGGTAGCACTGTACAACACAGTATTAGGCTAAAGGTGGAAAGATGACATCCAGCACCATGCAGACCCTGACATATACTGCAATAGGTACTTACAAGTGCTGCTGTAGAGCTTCCATTTGTACCCATTAAGCATTTTCAGATCATACCTAACAACTCCAGTTGGCAGATACATTCTTACTGCCTCAGCCAAATGCTTACAATGGCAAGACAAAATACAAACGAGTCCTCTGTCTTCTTTGACCAATGCTTTATTAATAAAGAGTGAATTCCAAGAATAAACAAAGCTTTCCAAGCACAACTCCAGTTTTAATGCCAACTTAGCTAGAACTGCATGGAAAGCTTTGATACATCACCTCCGTAGTATGTCAAAAGTTCAGAGATGCTCCGGTATACATAAAGTGATCCTTTTTAACACAGGAATTCCTATGTACAGCATTAAAAGTGAGACACTGTGCCAGAGCTTAACAAAGTTTTCCCAGCACATTCTTACACAAACAAAACTTAAATTTTTATTCACCAATACAGTATGATGCACTTGGATTTGTACTACTGTGCTTAACTCTTAATAAGTTCTGGTTTATTCCTTTTGCTTTTTTTCTTAAATTAACAATTTGTCAGCTGGGGGTACAGACTGTATTTAAGCCAGTTTTTTGTTGTGTTTCTTCTACAAATGATCTTAAATTAGAGTTTTCAGATTCACCAAAAATAACCCCACAACTCTTTAACAAGCTATATTGCCTGAAGTTTTTTATCCACCTAACCCTCAGCTCCTCCTCACTATTAACCTATCAGTTACTGAAGACATGGAAACAATGGCTTTCCAAATGACTTTTCATCACAGTATATATACATCTCTAAACCACTCTGTACAAAGACATCTGACTTCAAAAAAAAGGCATGCACAGAGGATCTGGAGTCATAAACTAGGTGAACATTACTAATAGCTACACTTCACCATAGCTTTGACACAATGACCATCAATCTGAGCACATCAGGGGTTAAACACTTTCAAACCAGGCAAGCATTCTGTTGTCCTAGGGAAGTCTTAGAATAGGTGTAGGATTTGCTGTTCAACTTCATGAACATAAAACCTGACTTCAATCTCTTCAACAAAACAGTCAACTGACTCATGCACACAAAACACATACGTTGAAGGTTTCACAAAAATCCTGTCACTACCACAAGCAAAGCCTCATGTTGAAGACATTTTGTTTTCCCCTAGCCACTATGCTACATTTTAAAATGCTTCTAAGACTTCACCAGAATTAGTAATTTTCCTGCATTTCAGGCTTGAGCAACAAGATTAAAACAATTTGGTAAAAACACTTGTAGATTCAGCCATTAGATAGATACTAGACACAAGTGCTATACAGGTAGTTCCAATTACAAATGAAACTATTCATCGTTATCAACTGGGATCAATCCACACTACTCCAGAAGAATGACCATTAACAAAATCAGTACCACCCGCAGTCACTGGTTAAGTTTTATTCCCAAGCATTAGCATTAGTCTGACATCACAGCCATGTCCTAGTACTTTAAAGCTAAAACCCCACACTTTGCTGAAGCATTACTACAATTCACAAATGAGATACGAAAGCCCCAGTAGTAAGGAAATAGGTTTGCAGTGCCAGAAACTGAACTATTGTAACTGCCTGCCAAACCACTAAGGGAAGCCTACTGTTGCAACTCTGCATTTCAAAAAGGAATGGGAAAGTGAGTATTGTTCTTAGACTTCTACTCCAAAACTGCATATTTTCCATCTTGCTGCATCAATAGTAGTATGCTGTTTAGCTACGACTTGAATGCTATGCCACCATCGATCTGGCCTCGAGATCAGCAGACGAAAACAGCAGCTGGGGTCCAAGGCTTCTCCATTGAAAAAAGTTTGCTAGTTTTCACTAGGCATGCTTCAGGCTTCTAAGGTCTTCCATCCAGTGAAAAAAGTCACATTCTTAATCCCTTAAAAGCAGCAGCAGCTATCCAATTCTCTAATGCTTTTTTTGGCTTAAATGGCAACTTTTTTTTAAAAAAAACAAACAAAACAGAAACCTGAAGTATTGTGGTTTCTGCTCCATATTTAATAGTTCATTTCTTTAACATTCCACAGGAAATATAATTAACAATAGAAGAAAGATGTTTCAACTTTATTCTCTGACAAAAATCAACACAAACGTTAGTTACCACTTTTCAGCAGAAAATGTCCAAGAAACTGTTCAAGAGCAGCAGCCCACTGGATTTGCTAAGGTCAGTGTGAGAACTTAAAAGGAAGCATTATTTTCAGGAGGCAGGCACAGGACATGTACAAGTCACACACCCATTGCATAGAAGGTCTCCTTCAATCATAGAAGCAGCAGAACAAGTCTTGAACATGGCAACAACACAGCTGACAAGTTCAGACCCTTCCCTGAGCCAAACAGGAAGGGACAGACATTCCTGGAAAACAGACCTTCCAATAAAACAAGGAAAACAAAACACCACAACCAAAACCAACCACAATACTCAGGATACATGTAACATCCCTCAAGGACTACCCAACATTACAAGTGTGCTGATCTCATGACAGCCTACAACCAAAGGGAGCAGATTCTGTTCTTCCTTTCCAAAACTTTCACTGACACAGCACCAGCAGTCCTAGCACCTGCTCAACAACTTGTTCAGAGGCTGAACGAGTAGAGAAATAGTTATCAAACAAGGTCAGTAGATTTAAAACTGTTTTGAAACTATCTTCTGTCAGCTCAGCTCCTTGAATCAGTTCACTGAAGGGCCAGAGAAGCCTAAGTATTGGCTTAAATGCATCAAGAAGTGCATGTAAGGAATGCCTTTATCTACACCAGTAAGTAGTAGATCAACCTAACTCCAGCTTCAAACCATGTTCTAATTATCAGAAAGGCTGGGCATCATCACTGTCACTTGTCAAAAGTACAGAAAATACTTTTGTACAAAGTACAAAAAAAGGAGAATAGAGCAAAGACAGTATTTCATAGTCTTCTAGAAAGTTTCAGGGTGAACAGTAGATATTGCAGTCCTATGTGAAAGCTGGTCGTCTTCAGAGTGGCAAGCATACAGAAAATTTTAACACTTTCTGAAGGGAAAGTATCTTCCCAAAGCTATGCAATGGTTAGAGCTGGATTCACATTACCCAACATCAGTAAACCCTGCAGGCTAAACTGGTGAAGTCTGAAATATCCTCCAGTTTAATCTTTGGATCTAGTTTTAGAAGCAATTACATCTGACCTAGGTTAGCACTTACATCTCGCCTAGGCTGTGTAACCTGAGCTCAAGAGCAGTTCCTATCACAATCAAACACAGCAAGTTAACATGAATGCACAACCACAGGCAGAACCATTTCTTGTGCTTAAGAATGAAAGCACATCCTTTTATGCAGTTACAGAGTACAAACATTTAACAAGTGTTGGAAATTATTGTAACTGGTACTGCAGGTGCAAGTTTACATTAGTATACTTAAAATTAACAAATTCTCCACTTATATTAAAGATTAAGAAGTACAAGTGAAGCAAGTAGACAACTTAACTCAGCAAATGAACATTATTTTGCAGCCAAAATTACAATTTCAAATCCTAAAGCTGAGCTGTCCCCTCCAGGGATGTTTGTATGCATACACACTTACACTGAACTGTTTAAGTAGTCTCCAAATGTGGTCAAAATACAATCTTATTTTTAGTCTTAAGAAACAATGCTTTCCCATACTGTCCCACAAATCATCTCTCCCCATTAGTGGTGAACCTGATCAATCCATTATGTATTTGCTTTTCAGCAGAGGAAAAAAAGGAAACTAATTCACGCAAACTCTCTAAAAGGGCAGAGCTTGTCTCCTCCCACACACACAGAAGTGCCATGTAGCCCATTCCCCCTTCATTACACAGAGAATCAAAAACCACCTCTTTGTGAAGCAGGTCAGAAATTTCCATTAAAATATCAAATCACTCCACAGAAAAATCTCTTCTACAGCAGCTTCCACTACACCAGAAGTGTTACACATAACACCAGGACCTTCCTGCAAGCCACTGAACTGCATCTCTCTGACCACTTCACTTTTTTTTTTCCTATTTCAAAATGAGAAAGTCATACAAGCAATTGAGGTTTCATAATGAAGAAGTGCTTATCCATTCCAACTCAAAACACTCCAGACAAGCCTGCTCTGCTCACGGGAACATAATTTAATTTCACATTGCAGGGTTAACGAAACCTATCACTGAACTGGAAGACCAAGAAGCCTTTACTTCTAGGCAGGTTTTCACACCAAGAGAAAAACCCTATTGAGAGCACAGCACTTTAATCAAATGACATTCTTTATAAGCATTATTAAGCAATCAACTCTACAGAGTATTAGAGTTTAAAGCAATTTAGTATCACCTCAATAAACTGAGGATTTTAGCTTGAGAAGGGCAGTACAATACTCTGGATATAAATCAAGCTCACCACTGTACGGGATGTTCTGGAATATGCCTGCCTGCCTTTCACTGGAGCAGCCGTAGTCAGGCTTGAATGAAAACCACATAACATCATTTGTACACATGTAAGAGCAACCCAAAGCATTCTCTTAAGGACAAAGTCAACTACAAAGAGCAAGTCTAACCCACTGCTATGGTCTACTGCTAAGCATGTCTGCAGGCTGAGCATGCAGGCCAGGCATCTCATTTAACTGAACTTTACCAGTTCTGTGTTCCATAAATTCCACTTCTGTCTAGATACCCAGGTCAGCAATTGGATCAAATTGCCGACTCCAAAACAAACAAGAAAATTCAAGAACAAGGAAAAGCAGAGCAATCACTTAAGTATTTTAGAACAGTAAATTGTTTTGCCCAACTCCTGTTCTAGGATTATGGGAAGATACAGATCAACTTTCAAAACGTGCTTATAGTCCTCAACCTTGAACATCAGTGACACATGAGGAACAGAAAAACTTTTTACAAGTTAAAAGGTACCAGGACCAAAAGAGCTCAAGACCAAAAGTTACGTTAAAATAAAAGCAAACTTAAGAATGGAGTTTCAAGTCCAAAGAACATATCTGAAGAAAACATTTCCCTACTTGCATTTGGAATTCCAGGCTGGAAGCTAACATCTCCCAGCATTCAGTCAGAAGCAATAACAAAACCCTGGCCAACCTCAAGATCCAACAAATCAGTTTGATGGACAATTTGAGGTACACGGCTTGGGTGGAAGAGAAAGACAAAAAGACACCACCGACTCCTCAAAACCAGGATACAGTTCAGGCTCTGTAATTAATGACCTTGTTTTATTTCTCAAAGAATTTTCAGGCAAGTTGTTACAAAAAGTTTTTCATTCACTGACAGCTCAAATTCTGCTCTTAACTTCAACTCTTAAGCACTGCTATTGTTACAAAGGGACATCTTAAGTTTTATAAATAAGATTTAAAGTAAAATCAACTGATTTATAACCTGCATGAATTGCTTAGTTACTAAGCATTACTTTGCTAGATTGAGTTTCAATTCCCTGCATCCATCCTGTCAACTAAAGGAATGCCTGGAGTCAGAATCAAGGTAACCTCAATTTAACCAGTCTTCTTACCTCCCAGGTAATCAAACCATCTGAATGAGCTCTGGAGTTCTTTTATACCAGCCAGTATCATATCAACCAAAAAAACAACCCACCACTACCACAGACCAGATGAAACTGAACTAGAGATGAAACATTGATTCTCCCTCCTACACCACCGAGGCCAAGGTGGATCAAATGCCACAGTACCCTAGCCAGATGTGGTTCCTCTTCTATTGATGTACAGAGATAACTGGACAAGTAAAAGCCAACTAACTCAATTCCCCTAAAATGTGAGGATAAAAGGCAATTTCACAATTTTAGTTTGGCTCTGTGAAAGAGAAAATATTTTAAAAAGTTGAACTAAAGACACATCTGTTAGGAAGATTTTTTTTTTCCCCTCCGGAGTCTTCAGAAACAGTAAAGTCAGAAAAAAATAAGAACAGAATAAAGTTGATTGTGCAACTACAGACAGTAACTTTATTTTGCATTGTAATGCATCGAGCTATAGTTATTGCATCTTCTCAGACAACAGGAACCAGTTAAACAGTACTACTGTGTCTGCAAACAGTGAAGTAACAAAAATCTAAAACACAAACTCTAATATTCATTTAAGCTCCACAGATCATTCAAAGCCACATATCCATTATTATCTTAGCATCTCAGGAACAGATGAGATAACATGATGCAAAGCACAGTCAGCATCCTCATCTTACCACCACTATTTCTCACCTATTCTATGCATCAACAGGATGTCTTTTTAGGAATTACAATTACTGAGTTATATTCTGTATTTGGCACTTGTTCTATTCCTGACTATCAAGGCAAATCTACCTCTGGAATCTCCTACTCTACTACACCTCACTTCACCAGCAGGCAGCAGTGAGCTGAGTAACTGCTTCAAACTACTGACTCCTTACTTTCTTCCTGCTCCTCTCCCACTGCCAAGAACTTCAGAACACCTTCCAGATTCTGAAACTAAGTGCTCATAGTCAGGAATGTAACAAGATAAAACTGAGATACTCTTATTATTAAAAGCATGCAGAAGACCTAATTTCAGGATGCTCCCTTAGTTTCTCAAAAGGACACAGCTGTCCTTCTGTTTTGGTTGAAGCTGATCCCTAGAAGCCTGCAAGTCTGTTTCCAACAGGAGAATAAGTATGAAATCTTACTTCCACTGTCAAGAAGAGTTAAGTTTTATCTGTCAACCTACAGTTGGAAGGACTGGAGGGAAAGGTGAGAAGACTAACAATCACATAAGTGTGTACTCTACACAAGAGTTTTGGTCAACATTTACATTTACAATTACTTTTTAATAAATATAGCTTCAGAACCTAAGCACTAACAGTAAAAATTTAAAGCACATCTTAGCATCATTAATAGAAGCTCATGGCAAAACACAGAAATTTGGAGTAAATTTAATGAGTTCCAAAACCAGCCTTTAGTGAAAAAAAAAGTATAAAATGGTGATAATATTCAACATCAAGAATTTAACTAGTTCTGCTTAATTCCTTGAAGTCCAAGTTATCATGACTTGGCAGAAAGCTATGTGAACTAGCACCAATCCTGTACAGTAGAGGTATCTCCATTTACTATAGCCAACATCTAAAATTCAACAAACATTGCAAGCTATAAGGGAGGGAGGGGAAAAAAAACCAAAACCAAAACACAGCACTTATTTTAAGACTTCCAGATTCCTTGAAATGACAGAAGACTGGGGTTTGCCCTACACTGCACTCCCTGTTACAGCACTCTAGCTTCATGCAAACTTACATGAATTAAAAGCCGACTACAGTATCTCACTGCCTAAAACAATGAATGACCATTAATAGGTAAGACTCTGCATTTGCTTAGTGTTTCCATTTTTAAATAATTAGGAGTGCTTGCAATTTAAAATAAGTCACATAAATCTACACATGCTACCAGACAGACCACAGAGTCTACCAGAAAAATGACAGTGTACTGGTGGGGCTGCACACACAGCCCAGACAGGCTGAGGAGAGCCACCTGTGCCAAGTACAGAGAATTGAAACCTCCACCTCAAAGCCAGGAGCTAACCTCAGAAGCTGCCTAGGGTTAGACCACTTCAGGTAAGTTTGGCCTGTCAGTCAGTACAACACTTAAGTGACATTGTTTCAAAACTGTCAGTCACACCTTTTACCCTCCCATGACATTTCAGGACTTCAGGTGCTCACCATCCCACTGAGACCATCATCATGGAAGGAAAAACCATGGTTTCATCATCCAGAAAGTCACACATGGCCTTACTACATGGTGAAAAGTTACTAGCCTAATTGTATTTGAAGCTGAAAATTACTTACATGGGGCTGACAGACTAAACTTCAGTTAATACACCAAGTTAAGAGAAAATGACAAAAATCCCTCCCTACCTTCACACTGGTTCCTTGGAAGAATCTTCCATCTTGTTTTTATCACATTTTCCAAGATTTGCAGTCCATAATACTGAAATTGGAGAAGAACAAAATGTGAGTACATTACTGTAGGACTAACTAACTTTCAGGACTCTCATTCAATCAGACATTCACACTTAACATCTAAGACTTCAAGATTATTTAACTAACAATTTTATTAAATATATGTCTATTCACCCATTTACTGAGGTTTCATGCATATTTTTTTTTCTTGTTTTATTCTTCACTATACTAAGTCCTGCTGTTTGATCATGCTCACACCAGGAGGAAGGGAAAAAGAGAAATAATAATGAAAAGCCCTCTGGCAGGCAATTTTTGCTATCTGGAGAAGAGAAAGTAGCAGCCAGATATGAATTTCCATCATAAGTGACTGCTCATATGGTCAAGTATTAACACAACCAGGCTCCTAAAATATTTAGCAGCTTGGATGGTCTCAAGCTTCCTATCGTTCCTCTAAGAGCTGAAAAAAAAACATTTTGTCTTAGCATCACATGTCCTGACACTGGCACTTTCTAAAGAAAGTATTTCCCAAACTTCACTGGTGTGTTACTTTAGGAACAGCAAGACAACCCACAGGTTTATTTAATTTCAATACCCACCCCAATATGGCAGCTATTTCTACTATTTAAAGATGAACTTTTGTGCTCAGTCAAAGAATAATAAAAACCTGAGTTAAGTTCTTGGAAATCCTTTTACCTTTCAGGAATTCCTTCCTATGTTCTTACCCCAAACCGTCACGTTTGCAAAGTAACCGGTAAGGCCAGTCCCTCTGCCCATTTGTCCCTACTGCCAACTCACAGTAACAGGGAAAGAAGTTTGCGGTGATATGATCGAAGAACATTAATATGTAAAACCCCATTAGCATGAATAGACAGGAGAGAAAAGGGGACGAGGAGTTTTGCATTTGCTTTATCTGCAGTGGATTAGGAAGAAAAAAAAAATATCACATCAATGCCTGAAAGGTAAACTCAAGTTTTCACAGTTAAAAGTTTGGCTGAGAATAAGAGTTCTTCTTTAAAATGGTTAGTTGTTATACAAAGTAGGATCAGTAGTATTTCAACCAAAGGGATCATATAAACTTCCATTTAATGAAAAACACAATGTAGACTGTCCCAAACTACATTGCATTAAAATACCATTTTTGCTGTTCTCATCTTAGCATAACCTACATCCCTCTGCTTCTCTATCCGACACAGGTTCCCACAAGCTTGAAGTGTACATCCGGCATTTGCAAAACATTCTGTCCCCTTCCAAAATCTTGGGTACCAAGAAAAATTATACAGTAACAGAGAGTTGGTAGGGTATTTTTTTCTTCACAGTCAGCAGCAAAAGTTTATCAGCTAGATTTTAACCTGTAAATTTACTTACTTCACATAAAAGCTAAACGAACTCAAGGGAATAGTCATACAGGAAAATTTATGAAAATGTTCTTAAGCAAAATGCTTCACAGGAGGTTATTTCAGTCACTGCTGTAAATTTATAGACACTACCTGCACCTGATCCAGGCTGACAATACACAACATACTTATACAAGAGCTTCAACAATGCTGAAAGTAGGAACATCAATATCAGACAGTGCTAACCTTCCCGAAGCAGATCCAAACTCCAGTTAAATTCCTAGATTCTCCAGGCACACGTATTAGTAGCCCTTTCAGATAACAGCTATAACCAAAAATGTTAGTTTTGCTTCCAAACTTTTTTTCCACAAGTCAACTTATTTGGCTTTTAAGTCCAGAATGGCAAATCTATAGCTTTATTTTGCAATAGCACTAGATGACCAAACAAAACCCAAATGAAAATCCTGACCTAAACTAAGGACAGACCTTATCTTTAGTCTTTGTTTCCCTACTTAGGATTTCCTCTGAGTCAACAGAAAGGACAGACACCTCTAGTAATCTGCCACACCTACCCCTCATTATCTGCTCAAACATCTAATCCAGGTTCATGTACCTTAAACCGTGAAGAGGTTCATGCTCTCTAGGTTTCTACTCATTCTTTCCTACACGACTTCAATTCCACCCTGTCCTAGTGCCTTGTCCTCAGTACCAGCAATACTCACTTTTCCTAACACTCGCACATGAAATGAAATGGCAGCAGTAATAAAATCACTGTATACAATCTTCACCTACACACCTTTCTTGCCATACCATGTTTGAAGGCTTCACCAGCTTGCCTGACCACTCTGCAAGGGGCTTTCTGGGCTTTATTTAGTTTTGAAGCTTAATTTGATTTGATAAGTTCTCATTTTTGGTACTTGATAACGAGATACACCAAGCCCAGAAAAAGCCACTGACACCAGTTACAAGTTTTGCCATCTGTACTACCAGAAGTGTACTTTTTAATCAACTATTGTGACAGTGCATGCAAGCACACTTGAACGGCACATAAAATAAAAGTCTTTCAAAATTCATTTGCTCTTGGTTTGCTTATTTCTAATTGTCTAACAGCAATTCACTGCTCAGTTATGAAGATGAGGGACAGGTAACAGCAAAGACTGAAAAAAGTATGAAATGATCCCTATGGTAGAAATTTCTCTGGTCCCCTTATTACTTACTCTATGCACCAAATCCCTTTCCCTCCCACCTCCCAAGAAACAAAAACAATCGATGAACAGAATTCAGTTAAAGGGAATCAAAAGGGTAGACCTTGTGGAGGCCTGCCGTCAAAGCCTAGCTGTGTCAGTTGCACAGGAAGACACCCCTTTTCTTCCTATTACAAGCAATCAACATAATGGAACATTATGATTAATATCAGGTAGTGTTAACAGCTTTAATTAAAGAAAAAATATGATTGCATAAAAGCCAAATGTCATAGTGCATAAATTTAGCACCAAATCATTTGCAATTTATGTAAATTGAAGAATTCTTTACCTGTTGCTTTCTTTCTGTTCCTCTAATCATCTCATTTTTCACAAGACAAATTTGAGTTTTTAAAAATACTGTTGATAAATCAACTTAAACATTAGTAATGTCTGTCAGTATAAAAAGCAAAGTTTACCAGGCAAGCAAACAGGCAAACACTGTTACTTAAAGGTTAGCACTTTGAGGAAGTTCTTTAAACTGTTTTCCCCTAAACTCCAGAGAACAATGAAGAAAAAAATGGAACTGTTTCATGAATACTGTCTGATTTCAGAAACCATCCAAACACAATCATTTTCTGTTGGAATACAGTGTGTATCAAGCAGAAAAACATGCATGTCAGTTATTTGAAATAATAATCATCACACTTAAAGACAGTGAAAATACATTTCGATCAACTTTTCGGTTCAAACTTCAGAAGTCTTAGGTAAAGCATTTAAAATCGTAGAAAAAAACTGAATGCTGCCCCTTTTAGTCTCGACCATGATGGAGTAATTTAAAACAGCAGTACAAAGCAAGTGTGTTCTGCATATTAGTAAAGACTAATCTCACTACAAAGCGTTTGGGGTACTTAACTTACATTGATTGCTCAAATTTTTGGCCTAATAAGGTTTCTATTTTGTCTTTAATACACCTAGGGACAAATTCTCTCCTCAGTTACGTGCACGTGGCTCTCATTATGATTAAAAACAGCCAAGCACTTACCTAAGGACAAAATATGGCTCTAGGAGAGTTTTCATTACTCAGATGTATACAGATACACACCAGTCTTTGGAACTGGTATTATGCTTGTATGTGTCTTGAAAAAAAACCACCCTGTATTTCCAATTTAGCTCCACCTTTTGTTTAAAAAAAAGTAAAAAGAAACTGGTCAATGTAAAAGGAGGTTTAAATACTTTGTCCATTCACAGTTCTTTGGGAACAAGACAAAAAAATGTGGTTTCAATCAAGAAAGCCTATGGCTAAAAATGAGATACCTTCCTCAAAGTTTATGAATGGAAGAAAGAGGAAAACCAAATAAATAAAAGTTAATTTGCTTACTTTGGTATTCATGTTCTGAGAGAACTCCAAAATAGTATCAACTCTTGTCCACGCATCGGGATGTTCTTTTAAGTGAGTCAAGACTTCCTGTGCCATTCTTTGCTAAAATCAAGTTTGAGTAAGAAAAAAAGTATTAGTATTAGGTTATTTAAGAAATTATATACTGTCAGTGAAGACATGAACATGTAACACATCTTTAAATCACTTATCCAAGAGTTAGGCAGAACTCAACGAGGAGCATCAAGTCCCTTAAGACTCTTTCTGTATGACAGTTAAAGTTTATTAACAACCAAATGCCAAAAACACCTCAATGCAAGACAGTCATTTACTTTACTTCCACTCTTCCATACTGAATGGTCAATCTAGACCAGCAGTGAACGTGCAAGAGCAGCACAGGCTAGATGGAAAACATACTAGAGATTAAGTTCTCCCATTCAAGAAAGTAATCTAGATAAAATTTTGTCCAAGGGCACCCAAACTTCCTAATTCTACTGGAAACACTCATATAAAATGCCAGCTTTAAGGAGTACTGTTATCATACTGCAAAGTTGTTGATGTAGGAACAGTTGCAGAGCACACCATTGGAGGTCTCCAATCCCAGCTTCTGAGGAATCCCTTGATGTATCTAACAGCTTACAAAACCGTAATAAAACTGCTTGGGGAGGAAGAAGGGAGTTGGTCATGCTAATGGATTTGTTTTTCCTTGGAACTGACATTACCAATTATTGTACTAGATACTATGATTTCAGCAACTCGCAAAACCTCATCTCAAGCAATTACACACTGAAACAGCTGAATTTATTTCAGCTAGTCTTTTCAAAAGCCTGCATGTTCACAAGCATTTTTTTAGGGAGCCAAATGATGTTACCTATTTCCAAAAATGCAGTGTACTGACAAATCTTGCTACAAACTGTATGACCTACACGCATCAGACTGTCTAACCAGTAAGATGAACAACTAACAGAACTTAAGTTTATTCTTTCACTGCACTGTAGAGCCAATTCAAAGGAATTACAAAGCCCTTAAAGCTTTACTTTAGGATTAACTTCAGCAGTTACAATTTACCACAGCTATGCAGATTTCTAGTCTGCTACAACAACATACTTGAGCTTATCAACTGGTGTAAGAAAACATGTACTTTCAGTACAACAGAAACCCCATCAAGACCCAAAATCTCTATAATGTGAGACACAAACTGGGTATGGGATTTACCAATTTAAAACTGAAAGCTACAACAGTTAAGAGCAAGAATGTCTAAAATACCTGGACAATACTGGCATCCCTATGTAATATCAGCAAGCACAGCGGAGCAATTCTCAGTCTGGTACTGACTTTAACTAGCACACAAGTCCCTGTAGACTTGATACAGAGAAGTATCACACAAATATTCCCTTTAAGCCCAAAAGCACTACAACTGTATTCTCACAGTATGACATAAGAGACTTCAAAAAAAATAATAAAAATCAGCATTTTCAATGCAAGGGGAAAGAAGAGCTGTATTACTTCCAGGTCCAACCTGGGTATGTTTTTATACTGGCCTCCTTAGTGCTTCTAATACTGGCGACATATCACAAGATCAAATTTCAACACCAACAAAATAGAGAAGCCCAATATCCTTCTCCCAAGCACTGAGAAGTTTGTTCTCATACCCACTAGCCCCTTTTCTGGACACCAATTCCTGTAGCTTCATTTAAAAAGTATACATTTAACCATAATGCTTAATCAAGAACGAAGTCTCACTGTGTTGTTGCTACCAAAAAGAAGAACAGTTCACAAATAATCCTTCTGAACATGTGGAGGTCTAACAGACCAATGGAATTACGAGTCCGGGATGAGTCCAAGTAAACACCTATGAGTTGTCTGAAGTCTCCTTAGTCAGGTGAAGCACTGGGGTGGGGTTGGGGATGTTCTTTTCAGAGTATACCAGAAAATGTAAAATAAAAACAAAAAAATGTAGAAGCCTAGGGACACAATAGAGCTTGCTTCTTGCCTAACATAGATCAGCAAATAAGAGTTTTGCAAGCAGAGATAAGAATTAAACAGGAGTAGACAAGTGAATCTGAAAGCCAGTTCAGCATGGGCCATCAAGGCTGCATTCAAAATGTTTTTTACCTTAGTATTTCCCTAACCTATTCCAGGCAAACCACTGTTAACATCCCAATTTTAATACTTAGTTTCCTCAACTTCTATTATTCCTGTTACCCTTTAAGCCATGATGTGAAGTGACAGGCTCCACAGAGAAGCATTTTATCCAGCAGGAACTTTCTGAACTCCTTGGAAGAGGCAAGTGCTCAGACTCACTGAAATATGTCTCCACCTCTGGAAACATACTAAAATAGCAAACCAAATTTTCATTGAAGTGACACTTATTAGTACATATATTTAAAATATGTTTATATCATAATTCACTTTTGCTAGTTAAAAGCCACCTCCTGAATTTTCGCTTCTTACTGCAGTAATTTTCTAAATACCAGAGACTATACCCAGCTGGTTTTAGTGAAATAACTTCTCACAAAACCAGAACAATTGCAATTTGATCATTGTATTTACTGTTAATCCTCTATTCTCCTTATAAACCTTCCTACTTTTTAACTCTATTCAAACCAAACAATACTACAAGCACCACTTATTTTGTAAGGCAGTACAGTAAACATGTTAGTTACAAAACAAGCACTCAGAAGTCCATACTTTCAAGGCAAAAGCTACAAGCATTTTTCTGTCATATGATCATTAAAAAAACCCTACAGCTAGTAACTACTCAAATTTAGGAAACTCAAAATGCAAGTATTAAAAAAAAAAAAGCAAGGTATTTCAGAATCTGTAAGAATTCACATTAGTCTTACAAAACCTTATTTAAAAAAAAAGGGGCACAAAAAAAAGCATAAGCAAGTATATTATTGTTTATTCTAACAGCTGGAAGGAATACAGAAGCATCAGCTACTTTGTTTCATTTTAATTCACTTCTTATTGTTGTGCAAGAATATCTTAATAAGAGATGCCTTACACTGAAACTCCAAATTTGTTAGGCATGAAGAATTAAAATTTACCAGAAGAGGAACTATGCCAACTCCCTTGTAGCAATACTTGCTTTCAACATTTAAGTCTTATTTCCAAAGTAGTTAAAAAAAGTAGATAAAAGCAATACAAGATTAACTTGCAAGACAATATATGCAAACACACAAATGCACGCTTTCCCCCAATTCAAACTTAAGACTTCACAATCCGCACTGAGTCCAAAGAGTGCAAGAAAAACCTGTGCAGACAAACAGTAATGGGGAAAAAAACCACACACAAAAAAGGACAAACTCATCTCTTAAATACGCATGACATGCTTCTTTATAAGTACAAATACACTAATAACATCATTAGGATTTTTCTTTTAAACACAATCTTTCAGTGAAGCCAACATTAAATTTGTGGCTTCACAATCCTGTCTGCGATAATAAGCAACAGGCAACCCAAACCTTCCTGAAGAACAGTCAAAGAAGGCAAGCTCAGCAAGCAGAAGTGTTACCAAACTCCACTTTTTCATACCTTTCAGCAGAACACATGCTAGAAATGAACACACACCAAACTAACATTTTTCAATGCTCATTACACGAGGCCTGTCTTTAAACCAGGGCATGTGAATAACCCAGTCACTAGTAGCCAAAGTAAATTCATTAATGTTACTGATTTTTATTGAAGTGAATTAATTTTGCTCTACTAATTTGCTGTAAAGTTAAACATGATCAATAAACATAGGTTCTAAGTCCACATTACCTGTGCGCCTTCTCCATGGTACAAGCAGTTCACCACATTGTCCAGGAGATTGATATCCAGTTTCTGGTTAAAATCCAGCAGCTGACGAGCTGCATGGTCTGCTAACATTGTCATAATTGCTGGCATAGATTACTGCAAAATAAATTAAAAAGTAGATCAATAAACACATTCCTATTAAAGGTATTTGTAAAGCAAGTGCTTCCACTTGAGCACCTCATTTGAACGAGATGAGCTAAGTTAGCAGTACTAGATAGCACCGAGACTCCTTCAATTCCTGAGCAAGTAGCAGGACAAACTCTTCCTGAAAAATTCACACATCACTACCCCAACTGATTTCTCAGGATCTTCAGCATATAACTCACAGTAAGTCTCACTAATGAATGGGCTGTTATCAGCAAGCTAAAAGTTATTCCAAAGCAGGTATCAATCAACCCCTACCACTCCTCAAAACATGTGTAAACCAGTACCATTTGGTGGTAGAAATGCCAAGTATCACTACAGCCAAAACCCACTCTAGGAATCCCAGTCCAAGTTTGAGTTTCCGAGGCCAGCAAGCACATTTAAAAGCTCTTAAACAATTGCTTATGGAATTGAAATGTCATCTACATACACAGTAAGAAATCAGCCAGGGGTCATTTTTCAAATACTTGGGGGGAAAAAAACCCAAACTTGTAAGTTAACTACACACAAGTAAAAAATTACTGTTGCAACTAAGAGAGCTGACTGAATGCACTTCAAGGGGATGAAGTAAGGGGACTGTGAAGTCAGCAGCTTACTCCATGTACCACGTTAGAGCCCTTCAAACTGAAATGGAATTCTACCAGAGGTTTCAGGCCCCATAAAACCAGCAACACACGTATTAACTCTTTGTCCTAGATACAGCAGCCTCGATATTATGCAAAGGCAGTCAGGTGGGGTGTGCATGTAAGATGCTTACTGGTACAAGATAAAGCAAATCACAAAAAAAAGAGCAAGAAAATAAGCCAGGAACCACAGAACTGTGGATGGTAAGTTATACTCTAACTTTTTCACACCAATCCCCATGTCGGAAGCACCTGATCCAACTTCATTGCCCTCTTCTCACAGCCACTGGCAACTGTAACACACATTCCTTCCCCCTCCTCTACCGCAGCTCTCCTGCCATTCGCTCTCCTCTTCAGAATCCTCCCCAAAGCTACAGATCTAGTATAAAACTGCTCACTTGAGAAATAACCAGAGGTCTGGACAACCGTAAGATCACTCCAGAAGTTACACCAGAGCTATCTGCACACTCAGAATGATACAATCTGAAACTTTTCCAGAAACACCCCCAGTACACCCAGCCAACCTGTTCTTCAGAGCAAGCTGAAGTCAGATCTGCCCTAAGTAACTTCATGTCTAAGTATGAATTTGTTTTATGCCTTACATATTTAAGCCATGCTCAAAAGTAAAGAGCAAGACAAACCTGTGCCTCAACCCAAGTAATTACTAATTAAGTCCTACAGTAGCATACAGACAAGTAAAGTATTTTTTTAGCAAAAACTCTTTGCAAGTAGTGTCAAGCAATTTCTTTTACTTCTATACAAAAAGACACTAACTTCAAAAAACAAACATTTTAATTGTCTTCTGAAACAAAAAACCCTATTTAGTCAGTATTACTACACTAATGCAATCATTGTGAGAGCTCCATCTCAACATCCAGCCAGCCTTTTTACAACATCTACCTGGAAAGAAAGAAGGAAATAAACTTGAAGTAGAAACCAAACCCAATTAAAACTAACACTCCATGTCTGTGCTGCCCCAGCCACCCCTGGGCTTCTGAAGTTTCCAAAGTTGCCATGTTAAGTACAGAAGCAAGAAGCCAAACAGCAGGGAAGGCTGAAACTGAGGACAGTTGGAAATCTCCCCTCGCAGAGGGGCAGCGAGCGGCAGGGCTGGAAGGAACAGACACCAGTTTGCAGGCTCTGCAGCTCGGGGCAGTCACTGCTCCCAGCAGCCAGGCGTGCTCCCAGGCACGCCCCTTTTTGTTCACATCTGGCCTCATGGCCGAGCCGGGAGAGCGGTTTTCAAACGACAATGAACACCATAACTCAGCCGTTGCCCAGGTAGGGCCGATGGAAGCCCCTTATGGAGCTCTGCGCAGCCCGGGGAGCACAGCCCAGGGCCACGTGACCAGGAGAAGTTATGGACCACATGGAAGCAGAAAGGAAATGTTTTGAATAGGGCCCTTTGCCACTCCCAGCATTATCTTTAAAATGCCCTACCTCCTGGGGAACCACACGCAGAAATGGCGGCTCCGTGGCCAGCAGCAGCCGCAGGCAGCCCCGCTCCCAGCAGCGTGCCCACACCGAGCTCACAGGATTCAAACTCTGGGCTCAAACACTCCCACACCTCCACCAGGCCGCAACTCCGGAGCCAGCCTCAGCCCTGAGAACCACCACTAACCAATTCTTCAACGCTGCCAATAAGCGGGGGAACAGAAACAAAAGGTGAGAAAAAGTTTATTTAAGAAAAAAAAAATACTAATAATCTGCACTAGAGCACGGCAGGAACATGACATCTACCGAAGGTCACCAGAACTGCATCCACAGCACTGTTTACACAGCTATCCCAGCTCGCCATGACCCTGGACCTTCCCAGTCCAACACCAGTTAGGTACTCAGTGTGGTACACCCGGTTCATTCGGCACGCAGGGGGAACAGCGATCCGACAGTAACAAATGGGGAGTTCTCACAATGAACCCCAGAGCCCCCCGGCCCAGCTGCTTGCGAGCTCGCTGGGGGCAGCGATTGGAACAGCCCAGCAAGCCGCCCGAGGAGAGGCACTGCCCCACCGCCGAGCGCTCAGCGCCGCTCCGGACACAGCCCAGCACCGCCTGTGAATCCCCCCCGCTGCCCCATGCGGAGCGCCCGCACCCGCCCCGCACGGCGGCCATGGCAGCCAACGCGCCCCGTGCCCCCGCCGCCCGGCCGGGATTCAATACGGGGGGCGGGGGGTATCTCGGCACGGCCGCGCCCCAAAG
>VZRW01013502.1:391889-403781 GCA_013398125.1 Aegotheles bennettii | reverse complement strand
AGGGAAGGGAAGGGAAAGGTAGAAGCAGCAGGCAAGAGTTGGGATAGGAGCCAAAAGGTGTATTTGGCAACATCACCGTGGTCCCAGCTCTTGAACCGAAGCCACTCCATCAAACCTGAGAAAGGAACAATTAATGATGAGATAAAGGCAACTCAGCCAGACCTGCTGCAAACAGCTTGTTTCAGGTCCAGTCCTGAATGTCACCCCTTAAAACTGTGTTGTGGTGGGTTTCAATTGCATTTATTTATGTTACTTTTAGAAAATGCTTTTGGATATTTTATGGGATTCTTTTGTTTTGGGGAGTTGGACTCAATGACCTTTAAGGTCCCTTCCAACTCAAGCTGTTCTGTGTTTCTGTGATAATTGCATTTGTTTAACATCACCTCTAAAATTGTTTTGTGATTTTTTTCAATTGCATTTGTTTTGCTTCACTTAATGCCTAGCATTATTTTAGAAAACATCTCAGGTTTGGTTGAGTCACCTTTATCTTATCAATAATTTTTCATTTCTCATGTCCCTGGAGGTGTTCAAGAGGCGCCTGGATGTGGTGCTGGGTGATGTGGGTGAGTGGGGATGGAGGTAGGGGTTGGGCTGGGTGATCCTGAAGGTCTCTTTCAACCTGGATGATTCTGTGATTCTATTGCTCTGTCACTCTCCTGAGGTCTGCAATGGGCCACTGTCCCCAGTAACTAACTGGGCACCAATCCAGCCAACGAGCTTCACAAAAGTAGCACTGCTACATACATAGAAGGAGAAAGAGGAGAGTGTTTGCAGAATTCTCTTCTCCTCCTCTCCTCATGCCTCTCTCACAAACTGTTTACCTTTTTGTGGAGGATTATACTGCACAGACCTCCCCAGACTGAAGGTTTAGAAGAAATCAGCTTACAGCCTCAGCAGTTGGGCACACCACGATCTCTCCTTCCTCTGTCACCCATCCCCAAAGAAGAAAACCTATTTGTGTTAGCACACCGAGGGATGCAGGAGGCTTGATTCCAAAATAAACCAACATTCCCAATATCAGCTGCAAAACCCATTTCTGTTACTACTTTTAGGACCGAAGAGAAAACAGATAAAACATTTTTCTTCATCACTTCCCAAGAAAACTGCTGGTCCTGTCGGTGTCTCTACAGGCAACAGGCACTTACCAGCTACTTCACAAGCCTGTCGTGACCATTAATTACACCCTATTTGCAGAGAGCTTTGAAGATATTATTACGTGAAAGGCAGCCTTCGGGAAATCATTTAATAACTATCTATAATTTCAACACAAAGCACTACTTAATGTTATTTTACAAGCGTCAGTACTAGAATCTATTAAATGCTAATGGCACAGACGAATCGCTTTTTTGCATTAAAAATGGTAATATATTTAGATAAAAGCCCAGAACAGTAGAGGTTTCTATTTATTTCAATCAAAAACATAAAAGACTCCACATTTTAACCACTGAGATAGATAGTTTTTAAGTCATTTTGGATTAATAATATAGTTCTGTCTTGGTTGTCATTAAAAAGATAAGGAGGAAAATTGTTAATATGGCTTTTTAAACTTCTTTTTACTCATCATTTCAGGCCTTGTCTTTGATGAAATACAAACAAAAATACAAAACCAGTGCTGCTGCAGGCTGTGGCTGAAGGTGCAAGCTTCCTTCACACAGTTTTCCCCACTACTGCCCCAAAATTAAGTAAAATAGGAGAAAAAATAGTGCTGCCACATGGAAACTGTCTCTAGGTCTTGATGTGGCTGAAGTCAGCGTTGCCAAAAGGCTTGTTGATAATATAAGTATATATGAACTTGGTCTAGCAGTCTATAGTTAATACAATAACATTTGGCAATAGAATGGTATGTTGTAGTATGTGTAGACACATAAACCGACTCCTCAGGGACAACAGGGCCATGAAATGCCCATTTTATCCTCATGTCAAGCCAACGCAGGCACTCATCTGGTGTCCTCAGACTGAGCCATTCTCCCTCAAAAACACAGCAGATATATACTGAGAACTCTCACAGTTCTGTAACACACGTTCATATTTCACCAGTAAAGGACTGGTCCTTGGGTGCAAAGTTTGATCCCATTTCATGTGTCCATGGCAGCAGTGGCCAGAAACGTGCACACATGAAAGCTGCAGCATCAACCCCTTTCCCAGTTGCTATTCTTTTATTCCTTCTCAAAAAAACCTGCAGTCTCATGTCTATTATGACCCAAAGTGGTGAGCAGAGACTCTGCATGCAACACCTCCTGAGTGTCATTCCTCTTGATAACTATTTCACCTTTTCTGTCCCTTCTCCAGCCTTTCTTTGGCTTTCTTTGGCCACCCCATAGCCTGTTCCCCAGCAGCAGCACAGGCTGAGTGCCAGAAGGGGAGGAAGGATGGGATCAAAAGCTCAGCCCGGATTGCCAAAGCCACTCTTGCAGCTACAATATGTGTGAGCATCTGAATAATTCATTGCTTAGGATATCATAACACAGTTTTTGTAGGTCATGGTTTGCAGCGACAGACGTTTAGCACACGCCAACTGCTTTAAACTGCTGCGTAGAGTGAAATTTAATCCAAATCTGTGAATTGTTTGGAAAAGCTAAAAATAAACTTTAAAAAAATCCCCAGTGGATGCTACGCGTGCTGTAGAAAGTGCAGAGTGTGATTTCACACGCTGGATAGTAAAGAAATGGGGATCACCTACGAGTGCTGGAGAAGTCTCATACGCACCCAGGGCAAAGAGGTTGTGTGGAATGACTGGGGCTGAAAGATCATATTTTGATCCAGAAATGGGTAAAAAAGAAGACAGAAGGTACAATGTCACCCAAGCACGATTGCACTACCCCTCAGATGCTCTTTCAGTGACGTGGAATTGAACATAGCAACTGTCCTTGCCACCAGCTTCCCAAAGTCTGGGTGGTGAGAGAGACGGGAAAGTTCTGGAGAACCTTGGCTCTCCATCGTTGATGGGGAATCATAGAATCATAGAATCATTATGGTTAGAAGGGACCTCCAGGGTCATCAAGTCCAACCTTTATCCCATCATATTCCTAACCATTAGACCATCAGGCCATGGCCTCAAGTGCCTCATCAACCCGTTTTTTGAACCCCCCCAGGGATGGTGCTTCCTCCCAGAGCAGCTCAGCTCTTCCCCACTCACGGGGCAGGGCCCTGCTAAGGTTCAAAATGCATTTTATTGAATGGAAACAGTGTCTGAAAGAACTGAACCAGGCCCTGCAAAATCCCATTGACTTGAAAACGTGTTTATGTGGAATGCTTTAAATTAGCAAGAGTCCAAAGAGACTTGACATGGGAGCAGCAGTTTGTTCTCCCACCCGCAACATCGACAGCTGGAGGAGGATCAGGACAGACCTTGTTTGACTGCTTTGTATAACAAGAAGAAGAACTTGGCAGAGGATTTCACAGACATCGCGTGCATTAACACAAAGGTATTTTTATACATTTTTAATTCGAGCCATCAGTCATAAAACACCTGCTGTGATGATGGCTGATTTTATTCACACCTTTGAAGAAACCTTCTTTGATGGATACATTTTCATGGTCACCCTGCAAGGCACAAAGTGTAACTCGGACAAGGAGCTGAACACCAAGACCTATCATGAAGAGCAAACGTGTAACACGTGCACAAGAGAACCGGGCACTGATGGCCAATGCTGTCACTGCCCACCAGAACTTGGCAACCACTTGTCCTTTGGAGGAGCCGAGCTTCATTGGGGGTGACAGTGGGAATCCACAGGCACTGGAAGGCACAAAGGGCAGATCACACCTAACTCGTGTGACAACAGGAGGATGGGGGTGGCAAAAGGAAAGTATAAATATTTTCAGAATATATTTCCTATAGCTTCATATTCATAGAATAGTATTAAATACATTATATAGAGATCTCACTCCAAGTCTTTACCTGTGGTGGCCTCCTTCCTTGTGTCTCTCAAAGCTAATGCTATTTGAACAGGTAAAGCTATGAGTAAGCAAGCAAACCCACCCCTATGGTGCTATCGCTTCTGATGAGCAGATGTCTTTGAACCCCCTCTTCTGATATATACGTAGAGATATACACATATAGATATACACATACAGATACAGAGAACAGAGGGCAAACTCAGACACTTTCCAACACTTGGGCATTCATAACACCTCCCGTGTGGTTTTTTGGTGTGCAATAAGAGCCGAGTTCAACCAACAGTTTTTCCTCCAAGCTGGGGAAGAATACTGTCTCCTCTGCTGACCCCTTGTCTCCACAAGCTCGACCCTTCCAGTCTCACCAGAGCTGCCCAGCAGGCTCCAAGGGTCTGTTCTGGGTGGTGATGGGGAACAGAACAATGGAGGGGAACCAAACACCTAGATTTCAGCTCTTCATCAGTGGATGCTTTTGTTTCCACTGGAGCCACTGTGTAGCACAGCAAACAACTCCAAAATAAAATTTGACCAAAAAAAAAAAGCACAAAGGAAGAGAACCTTGCATGAAAACCTGATCAGCTCATCAGCAAGAACAAACATTAATTAAACTCTCCTTCTGCTGTCTTCCAGACAGCTGTAGGATCGTATTGAAACAATTTGCAATCATTTCAGCTTTTTAATTTGGAGACTGCACTGCCAGACGCCGCCAGCAGCAATCTTCATGTAAGAGAGTCAGGATCCAATCTTCCACACCATCTTGTGCCGCGACTTCAGACCAATTGTAGATGTTTATTTATAACACATTATCCTCAAGGTCCTGTTGTGTGCTGGCACTCTCTGCTCCTTCCCAGTCTGGAGCAGAAACAATAGCCCTGATCCGCAATCAGCGCTGCTCACGCCCGTTGGGGCCCATCACTCCACGGTGATGACAATAATTTAGAAGACATCTTCACATCAGGCATGCTGAAGTCCCAAACGCTTCACGGCGGGATTCAGGGAGAAGTTCTGGTCAGGAAAACTTTTTGCTTTTCAAATAAAAGCACCAGTGCCAGAGTTGGAGTCCTAAAACCAAAACAAGATCAAGGACAACAGCCATGGAAAGTCTGTCTTGGACTTTACAGATGCCTGAGCCTGCACATCACTCACTGTCCCATCGCTGCTACGGCTGCTGTTGGCTTTGCTCCAGCCTCACACAGGGATTTTAATGCTCCACAGTACTAGAAAAAAATAATCCTTGCTCCGTTTGATGTGCACCAGTAATGAAACAGCTCTGTCGCCAACACCCTGCTCCTGTGGGGTGTATTCGTGGAGGCAGCATTGGTTCCCTGTGCAGTATTTGCACAGATGAGGTTGATAACCATCCCACTGGGAGCCCTGGCAGATGCTGGACCCCACCTGGACAAGGTCCCTGGCCAGCCCAGCTTCAAGGACAAACCCACCGCAGAGCTGGCCCGGACTGAGTGGCCTCGAGGGACCCCCTTCCTTCCTTCCTCAAGGACACTCCTGAACACAACCAGTCACACAACTGCTTTCTGAAGATCCATCAGGACTCTATGAAATTGGGATTGCTTAAGAAGCGAGAGGGAAGCAATGAAAACAGGCAGCATTGGTGCAGAACTCAGGCCCAGCTCAACAGAATTAAAATACAACAGATTTTATTTACATTTTGTATGTAATTTTTTTAATTTGTACTCAGCACCTTTAAATGCACTTACAAATATTGACAAATTCTTCAAGAACTCTTCCATCACCATGGTTAACTCTGTAAGAAAATGCTTAATTACATTCCTTAATGATGAGAGGAGGCTTTGATCACCAGTACACCTGAACACAATGGGGAAAGTGAACAAAAAGACTCTTCAGCAATGCAGGAGGCAAATGTCTCTTGATAAAAAGGCCTCCACAGCAAGGAGTAAGGGTAGCAAACATTTAAGTCAAAGTCAAGGCCAGGTTGGATGGGGCTTGGAGCAACCTGGGTTTGTGGGGGGTGACACTGGATGGGCTTTAAGGTCCCTTCACACCCAAACCACTTGATGAGTCTGTGAAATGAAACACCAAAAAAAAAGTTAGTCATTGAAAAGCCATTTTAAGCTAAGCAGAAAAGTGACAGGATGGCCAAGGGGGAAGTGTTCCCATGTTTCTAATTGATCACTGAAATGGACATTTTCAATTTCCCCATTATTCCATCCTGTGGATATGTGCCAATGTAATTAAAAAGCTTTCCTGAGTGACTGTGGAGAACATCCCTTTGGAGATGGCACTGCTACCACCCCTGGGACAGGGCTCTTCCCAGGTGTGGAACACTGCAGAGAAGGAACCTATCGTGTGCCAATACCTCTGCCCATGTTCACTTCTGCCCATGTTCACCTTATTTCTCATGTTCAGCACCAGATTCACGTATTGATTTTAGTTCTTTAGTTCCTCCCATACCGTTTGAAGTAGCGGATCAGAAAGCACCACCCCCACCACTGAACAGGATGGGTTCTTTTAGAAATTTAACCGTCTCTAGTCTCAGTGACTTTTGTCCCCAAAGGTGAGCCCGGACCTTTCCTTACAATGAACTCAGAACAGGACTCACAGCAAAGCAACACCAGAAGGTTTAAAACCTCCTGCTGGGTCATATCCCCTGTATGAAACACCAGTGCCTGACTTCACATCTTTAAGGGATTCAACTCAACTTCTACAAAAACCTCCATGACAACCAATACCTTCCACATTGACTGTCATGGCAAACACCATCCTAGGGAGTGAATAAAGCCAAGAGCAAGATTAAGCTCATTTTTACACGATGGCTTTAGGGGTGGTAAAGCCTGCCCCCCGTGACTGAGCAGACCAAACCCCAGCTGTTCATAACACCACTGATTCTCTTATAATGCCCACTCCGTGTTCAGCCCTGCAGGTTCAAATCAGGGCCACCAGAAACAAGCAAATATATTCCATCAGAAGCCTGATGAACTGCAACCTCCTGTGTGGTGAAGCTCCACTCACCCTGATTTTTGAGCTTAAATTCACAGAAAACCATCACCCAGAGAGACATCTTCCTGGATCACAACAAACTGATTCCTTTCTCCATGCATTAAGAAGTTTCCCTAAGAAGTGAGCTCCAAAAGTGAGAAAAGGTACACAAGACTTAGTATATTTGGGAAAAAAAGAGAAGGAAAGAAAAAAAATGAGCGTTGAGGAAGATGATCCAAGCAGTGATTTCTCTTCCTGAGGGACAGGGGAGCTGGATTTCCACAGAAAATACAAATTTCAGATTACCTGGACTGCTATTTTATTCTGATTTTTCTCACACATTGCTTCTTTTTCCCCTCCTTTTATTTCCTATATCTATGGTCTTCAAAGGTCCATAACTGTTGGTCAAGGGCTGGATGCTGTTAAGCAGATGTCATTACTCCCTTTGTTTTTTAACATTTCTCTTGAGAGATTTTTTTTCCCCCAGCTTTAATCCTCTCTTATGACTTCAGGATTTGTTTTTCAACCAAGAGTCCAGAGTACATTTTTATTTCTAGCACTTGCTAGCAATGAAATACGGATTATTTGTCTTAAATCCATGAATTCATCAGCTGTACAGCAGCAGGATCAAGCAACGAGCATCACTGATCTGTTCCATTGCATGATTTTTATGAAACCAAACGAGCATATGAACACAATAAAGTGGGATACGTGATTATTTAGCATAAAATCCCTTATTAGCTTTATCAGAATCAATAATTAGTTGCTAGCATCCAATTTTGACTAGGATTAGCTAAATAGGATTCTGCTACAAAGCAAATCAGGTGGAAAGAGCCCAACATTAACCACACCAGACATGCAAACACATGAATTATCCACTCTGGAGGGAGAATTCCCCTGGGCATCACCCACAGGCACAGAGCCATAAGCTACCCAAGGGATCTTTTTTTTTTCTCTGTGTGTTTTCTAATTGCCACACGCTTTGGCTTTGCATTGTCCCTTAACTTTGCTGTAACTGCCCTGCAGCCAGTGTGAATGGAAGCAGAACACAACCGTGATAACACAGCCTAAAACACAATCCCACAGTTTATAAAACAAAATGTAATATATTTTTCATAGACTGAAGAGTGAAAATCAGGTAAAACTATTCAGAGGGAGAAATAAGCTGTAAAGAATACATTTGGGATAGGGGGAAAAGCTCCCTACAGCTCTTCCTGAAGGAAATGAGGGTTCTGTGCTATTGAACTAGGACATATCAGGCACCCCAGCGACTCCTTGCAAGGGAAAAACAGAACCCAAAGCCACCCCCACCACAGCATCAAAATTGGGTTTTTAAAAAACAAAATCAATTCAATTCTTGAATAACTTATGAAGCTCTAATGGAGGAAAATATATAAATCCTTCTGTATAACTTCAAGCACATCTGTTGTGGAATAATCAGAGACATCAGCAAGCCCCAACCAGAACTGGCTTCATGCAGAATATGAATCCAACCATTATTTTTAATGTTTTTTTTTAATGTCCAGAGAGATTTCTTTAACTCAACGCATTCAAAACCAATAGTTCTAATCTATCCAGAAACTGAGTCTGTAGTTGCTAAGGCAACACTGCCTTCAGACCTGCTTGCTCTTTGCTTCATATGCCAACATTTGAGAATATTTTACCAGGGTATAAGCAGCAGGATGGACTTCTAAATGGCACTCCGAAATTAAAAATACCTTACAATTTTGTTTTCCTTCACAGGTTGCTCCTGGCTTATTAACCGAATCCCTAGACAGACAAGCTGGAAGCTCCACTGATGTTTCCTCTCAGCTTCAAGGTCTTGCAGCACATTCCATGTGCAAGCCCTCACCCTGCTGGCCACACCGCGCACTGTCCGGGAAACCACTGCCTTCCCCCAAAATAACCATCCATGCATAAAGTGGTGGGTGCCAAGGAGACATTTGAGAGCAATTATTTAGTTTATACGGAGAAAGCATAAAGTGCACTTTCAAGAGCAAAAGTAAAGACCCCTGTGTAGCTAACCATACTCTAACTAGTGATGCTATCATTGCACTGTGGAAGGAACTTCAGCAGCCTCCCCCAAACTCTGTGTTTCAAACTGAAGATGCACTGGCAGGACTTCCCTACACCCTCGGAAGGGTGGAAGGTCTGTGTTGTGTCAAAACTAATGAGAAACAACGCAAAGAGCTAAAAAAATCAGGAGCGGGGAGGGTGGGAAATGTCTGGATTTGGACTTATCTTACTTTTGTTAAACATTGCTGCCTAAAATAAATTGGCATTTATTGTTCATGTATTATTTTAAAGGTCTTTTGATGTACATGTTCAGCTGGGCTCTGTCAGAGGTACAGATCCTACAATCCCAGAAAGATCAGATGGAAAAGGCAAAGGGTACTTGCTCCCTCCCATCTTCAGGGCACCAGAACTCCAAATACACCCTGGGCTGGTGCTGCCCCCGACTGTGCGATATCTGCAGTGTTCGATGATAACGGAGGTGGATGGGAATCAGGGGATGCTTTCCAGGTCCAGGAATGAAATCCACAGCCCTGAGTGCCTCCAGACGGGAAGACACTAACATGGGACATGCAAGGAAAAGAAAAACACACTGCGGCGTTGTGATGATGGGAAGTGCTCTGGGGTTACAGTCCTTACCTAGTAGTGCAAAGATAAACAGGGCATCCCTCAGGCAACAGAAGTGACTAACCAGGGGAGTAGGTGTGCCCTCTCCAGCTCCTGCAGGAGGTGTCTCCAGGAGCTATTTACCATAGCCCATGAGCTTCAGCCCTCGTTTTAGCAGTGCATCATTGCAGTAAAAATTGCTCAAGCAAGAAAACAAAGCTGTGGGCATGACAGCACCCAAAAAAAGCACATGTTTAAATTTAATTCTAAATTCTAATTTAATTCTAAATAGATCCTCCCTCTCCAACTTGAGTTTATGATACCATGTTCTTTAAAATGAATTTCTAATCTGAACATGTCAGCTTCCCCTGCACTCACAGACCTCTTCTTCAGCTGGACCCGAGCAAACCACCTCGTCGCAGCTCGGTTTGGTGTTGCAATTAAGCAGCACAAAACAAAACAATGAATTATTTGGAATTTTCCCACCCCTCCAGCCCTTCTCCCAACTAATTCGAGGATCCATCCCACTGACTGAACTCACAGGCAGAGGTTTTAGCGTTAAGGTCACACAGAAGGATTTCTTACGTGTGCAGTTCCACCTGCATGGTCAGGGCAGATCTTGCGTTGAGCTTTACGATAATCTGTGCATTTCACACAAAATAAATTAGGCTTCAATATCCAAGTGTTGGTCCTTACCAAGGGATTGTTGGTCCTTACTAAGGAATAACAAATTGACTCGGCAGTCACACACCAAACAAGCCCAGCTCGACACAGCTTTTACCATTTTATTGAAAACCAAGGGTTACATTTTCCACCCAATTTCAGTTGAAATTACAGTGAGTCAATCCTCAACTTTCTTTTTCTGGCCTCCTTTGACCCCTTCTCTCCCAATTTCCAGCACCCAATCTGAGCACAAGCTGTGACAGGGCCAGAGGGACCAGGACAGTCACCACTGCAGGGCTGAGGCACATCCTGACCTGAAGCAGGGGAGAGGGTGGGAGGAAAGAAGACACAAATAGTGCAAAACTGTTTAAAACAGCCCGTTGGTTCGAGCCAAGCTCTAACAAACCCAGGTTATATAACCTAAATAAAAAGCAAACAGTAAGGCTTTTTGGTAGGGAGTCACAGTAATCTTAATGTCCATCATCATCATCTATATGTTTTCAGTATTTCCAACAACTTTGTACTCGTAAAATATGGATTTAATAAAAATGCTGCGGAACACCAGCACATTTGCCGTGTCACCCCTCACCCAGCTGAGCCTATGCTACTCAGTTCTCATTAGAGGCAGCACAATGGGATTCCTAAGAAAGATAAAACCTCTCAGCTTTTCCCACAAGCCTCCTTGGAACAGCTCAAAGCGCTTGAAGAAGCCCTAACTTGGAACTGCCTCCCATTTAAAGACTGTCTACCTCAATATCTGCACCTCTGCTCGTCCTAAGCAAACTAGTGATTGTAAATCAAGGCAGGACCCTTCCAAGGCCAGGTTGGATGGGGCTTGGAGCACCCTGGCTTAGTGGGAGGTGTCCCTGCCCATGGCAGGGGGTGGCACTGGGTGAGCTCTGGGGTCCCTTCACGGCCAAACCATTCTATGACAGAGTAAGGACGAACAGTTTCAAGCTGCCAGAGGGGAGATGGAGATGGGATGGGAGGGAGAAATTGTTTGGTGTGAGGGTGGTGAGAGCCTGGCCCAGGGTGCCCAGAGAAGCTGTGGCTGCCCCTCCCTGGCAGTGTTGAAGGCCAGGTTGGATGGGGCTTGGAGCAGCCTGGTGTGGTGGGAGGTGTCCCTGCCCGTGGCAGGGGCACTGAGTGAGCTCTGAGGTCCCTTCACACCCAAACCAGCCCGGGATTTCTTCTCTGAACTGGAGGAAGCCTCACACAGCTGCACACCGAGGGATCGTCCTCCCAGCGGCACAACAGCCACACGCAGAAAGCCCCCCCCAGGGCAGGGCTGCGGCTCCCTCCGGCCACACCGGGCCCAGGAGCCCCTCAGGAGCGGTGCTGCTGCTCCTCCACGGGCCCAGGGCCCAGCTCGGCCGAGCAGCCCGGGCCGCCCGCCCTCAGATACGGCTCGGCGAAGGGAGAGCGGCCCGAGGAACCTCCCCAAGGAGCCTCCTCAGGCCCTGAGGAGCCGGGGGCCGCCTTGAGGAGCCTCCTCGGGCCCTGAGGCGCTCTCTCGGGCCCTGAGGAGCTCTCTCGGGCCCTGAGGAGCTCTCTCGGGCCCTGAGGAGCCGGGGGCCGCCCCAAGGAGCCTCCCCGGGCCCTGAGGAGCTCTCTCGGGCCCTGAGGAGCCGCGGGCCGCCCCCGGGAGCCCCCTCAGCCCCCCCCGCCATGGCGGCTCCCGCTTCCTCCTCAGGCGGCGCTACCACCGCGCACCCGAGGCGGGGGGAGGCGGCAGCGCGCCTCAGGCAGCCCCGCTCGGCC
>VZRW01013502.1:367391-391236 GCA_013398125.1 Aegotheles bennettii | reverse complement strand
AGCGGGGGGAGCCTGCTCAGCCCCTCCATGCGCCCCGGGGCCGTCGACCGCGGCTCCCTCATGGTGAGTGCGGGCCGGGCGGGGGGGGCGAGGCCTGCGGGGGGACCGGGGACGGGACCGGGGACAGCGGGGCCGGGCGGTGCCGGGTGCTCGGCCCCTCGGAAACGCTGTTACAGTCAGAGCGGGCCCCGAGGGGGCTCTGCGAGGGCATTGGGAGACCTTATTGCCCTCTACAGCTCCCTAAAGGGAGGTTGCAGTGAGGCTGGTGTTGGTCTCTTCTCCCAAATTGCTGATGACAGGACGAGAGGAAATGGCCTCAAGTTCCATCAGGGGAAGTTTAGGTTGGATATCAGGAAGAAGTTCTTTCCTGAGAGGGTGGTTGGGCACTGGAATGGGCTGCCCAGGGAGGTGGTGGAGTCCCCGTCCCTGGGGGTGTTCAACAAACGGGTTGATGAGGCACTTGAGGCCATGGTCTGATGGTCTGATGGTCAGGAATGTGATGGGCTAAAGGTTGGACTTGATGACCCTGGAGGTCCCTTCCAACCAGAATGATTCTGTGATTGGCCCTCCTGGAGCTGCCTGGGCAGCACCTGTACCCGGTGTACAGCCAGGCTGGCACCGCCTGTCACACCCCACGGGCTGCCCTGGGGGTGAAGGGACCTCCCAGCCCACCCAGTGCCACCCCCTGCCACGGGCAGGGACACCTCCCAGCAGCCCAGGGACCTCAAGACCCATCCAGTCAGGCCTTGGGCACTGCCAGTGCCCCGTGAGGGTCAGGGCTGTGGCGAGGGGTCAAACCTTAACGTTCTGCAGTTTAAAAATTCCCCAGTTTGTGGTTTTGGTGTGGATCACCCACCCAGCATCAGCCTTCTCCTACAAAGAAATCACAGAAAAATGGCTCTTAAACACATCAGAAAGAAGTGTTACTTATTGCTTTCCTCTAAGGACTCTTCTAAAAGAATATTTGCTTAAGAATAGTTTTCATATTAACAAACCAGTGCACTTTTCTGACGTATTTCTCAGTGAATATGAGACATGGAGGGGCTGGGGGTGTCCAGAGAAGGGAACAGAGCTGGAGCAGGGGCTGGAGCACAAGGGGAAGGATCTGGAGAACTTCTGAGGAGCAGCTGAGGGAGCTGGGGGTGCTCAGCCTGGAGAGAAGGAGGCTGAGGGGAGACCTTCTGCTCTCTGCAACCCCTGACAGGAGGCTGGAGCCAGGGGGGGTCGGGCTCTGCTCCCAAGGAACAAGTGATGGGGCAAGAGGGAACGGCCTCAAGTTGCCCAGGGGAGGTTTAGGTTGGATGTGAGGAACAATTCCTGCCCCAAAGGGCTGTCAGGGCCTGGCCCAGGCTGCCCAGGGCAGGGGTGGAGTCCCCATCCCTGGAGGGATCTCAAAGCCGTGGAGATGTGGTGCTGAGGGCCATGGGGCAGAGGTGGCCTTGGCAGTGCTGGGTGAACGGTTGGTCTCGATGATCTCAAGGTCTTTTCCAACCAGAACAATCCTATGATTGTATAAGTTACATGTTCTTCATAGTAAAATACTTTCTTAAGGGTTTATCTTAAGGTGGTCTTAGAGCTGTTGCTTCTGACCAGAATAGAAAGCTCTTAATATGTTTTAATAATTAAAAAAAGTAGGAAAAAAGAAGTCTGTGTCCATCCCTGTACTAGAACAGCAAGTGTCAGAACAGCACAGGGTTCAGGGACACAAGGCAGTGCAGGAACCATTCCAGACTCGGAGGTCAGGAGCAGAAGATATTTTGTTTCCCTGGTTGAGTTTTGTGCTACAGAGTTACTGGTGCTAATTAGGATTGTCTGGAGCAGCACAGAGGAATGGCTGCGTTCCTGAACGTGGTGTGTTTTTCTGTGAGAAACCATAATGTGAAAGATTTAGGGTTGTGTTCTTTTCATTTGGATGTTGGGGTTGAAGTTCACATGGAATTGTTAATTATGCTCCACTCCAGCTCTGGAGGCCCTGGAAGAGTGATCCCATCTGCTGCTCTGCAGGATCCATCTGAAATCATTTCCAGTTGGGTGTTGAGTTGTTAATGCTGCTGTGGGGTCAGGGCTGTCTGCTTCACACTGATTCTCCTCTCTGGTTGCTGCCTTTCAGATGGGACACCCCGGCATGCCACACTACCCACCCATGGGCATGCACCCCATGGGGCAGCGCCCACCCAACATGCCCCCGGTGCCGCACGGCATGATGCCTCAGATGATGCCCCCCATGGGAGGACCACCGATGGGGCAGGTAAGGCAGCTCTGCCAGGGCTGGTTGGTCCTTTCTTCCTTGCCATAGCAGTGTTGGGTAACCCCTGAGGTAGGTAAGTCCCACACAGAGCTGGTGAATGGTAAGGTCAATGATTTTATGCTGCAGTTCCCACCCATCCAGAATCACCTCTCATTTGTGACAGGTAATGAATGCAGCTCATGTGTGACTTTAATTGTGAGTAGCCATAGGTATGAATGCAGAATTCATTTTCCATTAAAGCTTTTTGCTAGTTTTTTTCAGGTTTTGAAGAAGTAAGGTTGTCTTACTAATACATACTAGCAAAATGAAGTAGTGGTTCTTTTCAGAGGTAGAAAACTTCCCATTTCATTAGTTCTTGGCTAACTCTTGTATCTGCACAGGTGAAATTTATAGGGAGGTGCAAGGGAAGAAGTAATTGCAATCTGAATTTTTGCAGAATTCCTGCTGGGATCCCGGGGAGTGGTTTATAGTTACTGTGCATACAGCTGTTGCTGGTGACTGAAGAATAAACTGGTCCGTTCCCATTGACAGGTGTGAGCCTGGGTTGGCAGCCAGAATCACATCATGCATTTTGCCCATTTAAATCTTTTATTCTCAGTAATCACAGATCCTTTCCCACGTGGTTTCTGATTAAATTCTGAACTTCTAGAAGAAACAATTCTCTTTCTGGATGTAATAAATGTTCTGGTGATACTACTTGTGGTGATGGTTTACATATGTAGAAACTGAGTGTCATCAGCTTGGCCAGAGGGGCAGAGCAGGCCAGAGCAGACAGAGGATGGCAGGGAAGACTGACCCTTTGTGGATAGCCCACGAGGTCGTGCTGGCAACTCCGTGTCTTCCTTTGCAGTGCCTTGGCTGGAGCATCTTTTAAAACAAACCCTGGTGTGATGAGGCTTGGTGGGAATCTCTTCAGCATGGTCCAGCCCATCAGAGTGCCTGGTGTTAAAATAATGCAGTTTTAAAGGATGTGGAGGCTTTGACTGTTAGCATGATAGCTGGTAATAGTATGTGCTCATTACAAACTCATGTAGCAATACTGTTTTATTCCTCTGCTTAACAGTTCTCTTGTAGCTTCTGTTCCACTGTTCTCACTCTCATATGTTGGATACCTTCAGTATTTCAGTGAGCACTGTGGAGAACTCGGGACTTTTTCGTAGGTGTAGAGCAAAAAAGCTGAAGCTGAGTGGTGTTGCAGAAAGGTTAGAGGCTTGGGTACCCTGTCACCTTCATGGTGGGACAGGATGGTGATGTTCTCACACCAGAACTGTTGTGCTGGAACCATCAGCCCATGTTGGCACGTGTCCTTGGACGCTAAGCTCTTTCTTCCAGCAGATACCAGGGGTTTATTTGTGAGGCTTTGCAGGATGGGATGTTTTGTAGCTTTGTTTCTGCTTTCTGAGGTGAACCGCTGTAGGACATGGACTTTGTATGGAGAACAGCAGCAGCCTCCTGTCAGCATTACTCAGTAGAAGGTCTTTTGGAAAAGAATCTGCTTTTCCTTTACTGACTTTGGGTTGGCATTAAGCAGGAACCCAGCAGTGCGCAGGGGTTTCTTCACCACCTCAGCCAGGGTGTTTAAGAAGTTTCACATGCCCCGAGCCCCCTTAGTTGCACGTAGCAGTGGGGCAAGAGTGCTTTCTTCTCCTGCTTCTACAGGATGGCGAGGAATAGGAGGGGACGCCTTCCAGTCTTTCCTTCCTCCCTCACCCTCCCAAGAAAACCTTGTGGATTTGAGGGTGGAGCAGTAGCCCTACCACATATCCCTCTCTCCGCACGAGATGCAAGATGAGGAGAGTGGTAACCTGGTGCTCCCTGAAGATACAGGGGGATGGGGTCACTTGGCCAGCCTGCCAAGGACTATGAAGGTAAAGGGGCGTAACTGGAAGGTTGAAGGGGGTTGACTTCTCGAGACCTGTTTGGAATGAGTCGCCAATAGTTCATGTTCCTAACGACCTAAATTACCTAAAATCTGTTCCTTTTGCCACCAGGATCAGCAAGAACGATGAGAAACATACAAGCTATTAAAAGCTTTTTCAGTAGGATTTTTGACATCTTTTCAGTGATGCGTAACTCTCTCTTTGAGTCTGTAAGCATAAATATTTGGGCAAAAGCTGCCTTATCTGAGTAGCATCCAGTGGGGCTTTTTTGGTCTCCTCACACCACCCAGCAAACTCAGATACAAGTCTAGACTCAAACTTCTCCTTTCTGTAGTGTGGTGTGTCCCCATTAACCAGTTCACACTGTCACATGTTTAATATTCTATGGCTATATTCAGGGTTTTTATCCAGACCTTTAACAAAAAATAATTCAGAATTGTTTTAGAGCTTTCACGCTTAAATTTAATAGCTCTCTTCATCTCGAAGTTGTCTGCAGAAATTCATTCCTTTCTTCCTATTTGTGAGGTAAGAGGAAAGGGAGACAGGTTGAAAGCTGTCAAAATATGTGAGCAGAACTAATCTTAGATTCAGAGTTTACCCCTCCTCTGTTCAGTTTGTTCCCATGTGGCCTCGGAGTTGTGCAGAAACCTTTCCTAACCTCTTACTTCCTCCTGCTTTAACTTAGGATTTCAGTAGCAGCTTATTAACAGATCACACATTGTTTGCTGTAGTTCTTCTGTAGCTGGAATGGTTGTCTGTGTTACTATTTCCCATCAGACTTTGGAGTGCTGTAGCCTTGTCACTCCTCGTGTCCGTGTTGGAGGGCTGTGAGGAAGGCAATGAGAATTTTACAAACCTTGCTTCTTGTTGCCAAGTGCTTGAAGGGTTTTTTGGATTAAAAACTAGTACCAGGTGATTGGTTTTAAATAAAAAAACCAATAATCCTCATATTTTATGTTTAAAATATCATAAAATGTATCTGAGTTCGTGTTTAATTACAGATGCCAGGGATGATGCAGTCGGTCATGCCTGGGATGATGATGTCTCACATGTCCCAAGCTGCAATGCAGCCGACGGTTCCGGTGAGTTTTACTGCACTTCCCAGGTTTCTCCAAGCTCTTTGTGTCAGTCGCTGTCATTACTTCCTACAGGCATGCCTTGGTTTCTGGAATTGCATCAGGAAAAAGGTCTCACCAATTGCAGTGGTTTTACCTTGAATTACTGTAAAAAAACGAGATTTCTGCGAGGGACAGAGCTATACGTGGTGTCCTGTGGATTTTCATCAGCCTTTAGACTCTTCTCTGTCACTGTGCCTGCTTTTGCCTTTATTCTCTCTGGACTCTGCTTTCCATCATGCTCCCCACACCTTTGGCTTCCTCCTTGCACCCTCAGCTGCTTGTAATTGGGCAGGAGCCAGCGTGGACCCTGGCTGTCTGGGGGGAGGGCTGATTGTCTGGCCACTGTGTGTCTGATTTCTCCCAAAAGTTTCTGAAATTCAGTGGATATGAGATTTTGAGTAAAGTTTGCTGAAATCAGTAAAGGTATGAAGAAGTTATTTGGGTGGAAATGGAGAGAGAAGAGTTAACAGATATTACAGATGAGGTGTCTCTGAAGGAGAGGCCAAATTTCTTTCCTATTAATGAGCACTCCTGGGGCAGTGGTCACAGCACCAAGGCTGCCTGAGCTCAAGCAGCATTTGGATGATGCTCTCAGGCACGTGGTGTGACTCTGGGGTGTCCTGCACAGGGACAGGAGTTGGACTCGATGATCCTGGTGGGTCCCTTCCAACTCAGCACATTATATGGTTCTATAATCTTTTTGGAGATTTAAAGTAACTGCAGGAGATCCACCTAAAACCAGTTACATCCTCTTAAATTTAGAAATAAATTGGGTTTTATTTTCTTACCACGCAGATACTACATCCCTAAGTCAGATGGAGAACTTATAGAACTTGTAGAATTCTTGAGTTTTTCTATAGTTCTGCACGCAAAATCTTTACTGCTGCTTTTGTTGATTATTTTACAAAATAAGTTGGTTAATCCTTCACTTGTTTTTTGTGCTTTTTTTTCATTAGGCGTTTGCTGAAAGAGATCTTTAATTCACCTCCTGAATATACTCTGTGTAACCTAATGTGTTGTTTTAAGCAGCCCATCCACCCTCTGGAGTAATGAGATCACAAACATACAAAGTTTCTGTCAAATAATTGGAGAAGGAACTGTTAGGAGGGGGAGGTGATGCCACCTTGGTGTGTACTGGGTAACTGTGAATGGAGAGAAGAGATGTTAATTATCTTAGTGGAGAAGAACCTAAGTTTAGTGTTGGGGCTTTAGCAGGCACTGGAGACTCTGCCTGTTAGTTACACCTTAGTTTCTCACTGCTGGTGTCTGTTTAATGACCTGTGAGTGTCTGTTGCAGCCTTCGTGTAATTTAACTCAACGCTAGTAACTCCTTAGGCAGGTTCATGGGAGCTTCATTACGTCTCGTGCTCATGTAGCTACTTCCTAATGCACTAAATATTTTAGAAGCTGCCAAGTAGGGAAGATGTCAGTGATTTTTCTCCGTGTCCCATGCAGGAGTTGTTGGGAATTTCTGGTAAGTTGTGCTCCTGGAAAATCTTGAAAGAATTTCAGACCTTCAGAAAAAAAATGTAAAAATGCTATGGCCCAAAGAGACTTAAAAGGAGAGGGAGTGATCAATGCTAAAATCAGTCTGATTTTGAGTTTTATTGTATATTTTTACATATTCTGGCAAGCAGGCAGATCACTTGATTTGCTCAGGCTGGGTTAGGAATAAATTGTGATTGAATAAGGTCTGTATGTATATGGTATTTAAGAGGCAGAGCAGAGGGCTCCAACTTCTCACTTCACCTTTAACCCCCTTGTCAGTGACAGCAGGAGCTCTCACCTTGGTGCACGTGTGTGCGAAGGTGTTGGTCTGTCACGGCAGCATTCTTGTACCTCTCTGCTACTGCGGGTATGCCACAGCCCAGGAGGTGTTTTAGAACTGAAAGAATGATTTCACGCTTCCTAATTTAAAATAATTTGTCAGTGAGTGAAAAACAGTGAGCTTTTCTGAAGCCCTGAGGAGTTGCTTGGAGAACTTCATGAGATTATTGACCTACAGAGGGGTTTGCTTCCAGGAAGCTGATTAGAACCAGCGTGAATTCCTCAAACTCTTGGAATTCTGTTCATCTTTTTTCCTTCGTTTGAGAGAATTTCAGGCAGGGTATCTGGGAGAGCTTCAGTTGTTCACAAGCAGTTTTATGAGTGCAATGCTTAATGCATCGAAGGCTTATGCCACATAATTATAAGCAGAATCCTGCTCAGCTCCTCCAGCAGAACTCATCTTTTCTCCTCCCAGCCTGCTCATTTTGGGGGGTAAAGATGGGTATGGGACCATTTGCAAGGGACCCCCCTGGTGTAGCTTAGATTGCCTTTCTGAAAAGTAGCCTGATGTTCCCAATCACTTATTTAAGGAGCAGTGATAATTCAGTGTGTGATGGGGAGCTAGGAATCCAGATTTGGGGTAGAAATGGCTTGTTTGGGTATGTACTGTATTTATTGATGATTTAATTCCAGTCACACTCGGTACTGAAATGTCTGTTGGTTGTTTCTACAGCCAGGGGTGAACAGTATGGACGCACAAGTAGGTGAGTATGAACAATTTGTTACCATTTCAAAACATTTCACCAAAATCAGGTGAAATTATACTTTCCTGTAAGATGTGATTTAGCATTTCAGTAACTGACACCTTCATCGATTCCTGGAATATTTTTTTCTTTCAAGCATTGATTAATTAGAACCTTAAAATGGAAAAATATAAAGCAACCAAGCCCTTTTTGAATATTTTTTATTATTATTTTTTAGGTGTGACACCTCCTGGAACTCAGGTATGTGACAACCAGAATTCTAGCAGATTGTACTGGCTGTGTGGTGTCGTGCATACATACTTGGCTTTATAGCTCTAAAGGAAAACCTTGCATCTTTCTTTCCTTGTATAGAGCTGCTTTGCTTACTTGGCTGTCTGCAATTAATGTTAATAGTTAAAGTAGGTGTATTTTCTGTTGTATTTCCACTAATTTCTGAGCATTGAAGTGTCTGTTTCTCCTGGTATGTGGGGCAGCAATAGGAGGTGTTTCTTGTGCTGTGTTCAGGTCTTCTTGCCCTCCCTGAGCAGCAGGTGAATCGTAGCCTAGATACCTCTGTCACACTAAAGCTGACTCTTTTCAGGTTTAAACCTTTGCAAATATTGGGCTAGATTTTTACTCAGGGGTTTTATTAGGGTTTTATTTGCACTGGAGGAGACTGAAGATTGTTCCTCTTTCTATGTTTTCCCTCTTTTTTTTCTTTTTTTCCTTCCATACCAGTGACCACTTTAGAAGCAGATTTTAATTTTACCTATATTTGGGTCACTTTGTTACATCTTAGTGACTGTTCTGCCTTGGCAGTTCAAATGTGTATAGCATAATTGGATAGGCAATTCTTAAGTCATCCTTGCTGTTCCTAACCACACCTGGGCTTAGCAGGAGAAGCCAGGTCAAGATTTTGGTATTGAGTCCTGTGTGATTTATTGGAACCTTTATTAGCGTTGTAAGCTCACTGAGAGCTTTGTCACCCAACACTTTCACAATAAAAAGAGAACAACCTGTACAGTTACGCCTAATAGTTTTGAAAACATCACTGTGCTTTTTGAAGAATATAAAGTACTGACCTCAAAAGAATGGTTATCACTGCTTCATCAAGTTTGCTCCTCATTGGTAATTTAGCTTAACTTCCCCCACCCCCAAATCTTGATATTATTTAAAATTTGCTTTTCTTAGTGTCTCCTTCCATGTTTGTGGTGTAATTCAGTAGGTTACATAGGAATAAATACTGGGTAGGCTGTGTGGAAAGGGTTTTAATGTAGGTTGGACTTGAACCTTTAAGGAAGTTGTTTGTCCTCAGCTGTGCCCAGTAACCGAAACAGAGAGGGTGGCTGAAGCTGTGTTCTGCCAGCCCTGATTCCAGAGACCTGGCACCAGCTGCTGATGGAAAGCAGTGGGAAGGTGCTCCTGAGCTCACACTGAACTCTTGGACTCAGAACCTTCTTGAAGCCAATTTTTCTTAGTTTTGAAGACAGGATGTGTGTACTCTAGGTGACCCTGCTCTGGCAGGGGGTTTGGACTAGATGATCTCTCGAGGTCCCTTCCAGCCCCTGTGATTCTGGGACTTCTGTGATTCTGGGACTTCTGCTTGAAGTTGTTTGGGTCCCACCATGCTCCCTTTTGCTTTCTTTTCTGCTGGTGGCTGTGGGTTGCTGAGTGGGAGAGGGGTGCGAGGGGCCATTCACAGCTCTTGGCACTTTCTGGAAAGCAGTACTGACTCAAATGTGCTTAGATTTTGGCTTGCTGTATTTCCTTTGCTGCTGAATTGCGTAGTATGTTTAATATACACACTCATGAATAACAAATATTAACCAGAATGTCTTTTCAGAGCTCTGTTTTGTTTCGCCCTCAGACAACACATCCCGTAGTTTGCGCAGCCCAGCAAACCACCACAACCAACAGTTCTGTTAATGAAGAGCACTCTAAACAGGTTCATCTGCTTTCCACCTGTATTTGACTTTTTCAGTGGTTTGATAGCATCTCAGTCAGCATTATTGTCCATTGTTAATGGCATCTTTTATTTTTCCTAGAAATCTACGTGGACAGAACACAAATCCCCTGATGGCAGAACATATTACTATAATACTGAAACCAAGCAGTCTACGTGGGAGAAGCCAGATGATCTCAAAACCCCTGCTGAGGTAAATGAATTCAGGTTAAGATAGCTGTACTCTGAGTTTGTGTGACTGCAAGAATTGAGCAGTGTGACTGCCATGCAGGAGGAGAGCTGTGCCAATAGAGTTATGTGTTTTTCCAATGGGGGCAAACTCTTCCAATAAGAAACGTTGCAAAGATGTTTAAATTGCACTCCTTAACATTGGTAGAACTCAAGGCTGCAAAATGGGCAAAACTCTGGATGGTTTTCCTCAATTTTTAGATAATTTTTCCTTATTAAAAATGACATTCTTTAATATTTAAGTAATGTGTTTAATTATCTCTAGGGAGGATTTCCCTTGAAAACTACATGCCTTGTATTCATTGATCCTTAAGTTATTTCTTGGCACAGAGTTTGTCTCTCCCTTCTAGCTATCCTTTTAATTTTAAAACACCACTAAGTTTGATTTTATGTTTTGTTTTCTCTCTGTTAGCAATTGTTGTCTAAATGTCCCTGGAAAGAATATAAATCCGATTCTGGAAAGCCCTACTATTACAATTCCCAAACAAAGGAATCACGCTGGGCAAAACCCAAAGAGCTCGAAGATCTGGAAGGTAATGTTACAGGAATTAACTTTAACTTAGCCACCTATCCTTTGGAAACCTGTAGGAACTTGAGATTTGTGAAGTGGTGCGGGTGGGGGAAGACGAGAAGCAGAGGGGTGACTGTAATAATCCTCATTCACTTGGGAAAAGTCTTTTAAAGTTGGAGTAATTATTTTAAATAGTAATTATAAATAGTAATATTATTATTACTATTATAGTATTATTATTACTATTGTTGCTATTATTAAATAGTAATTATTTTAAACCAAGGAGTCGTTCTTTATATGCCCTGATCTTCTTTAATGGGATTTCTAAATTTGTTTCAGTCTGAATTGATTTCACTCTTTAAAGGACACAAATATTAAAATTACTGATAGTAACAAAAACATTTAAAGCTCTGCTTTTATTACATGATGTTAACGTAACTTTTTACCATGTGTGTATAAATGATTTTTGAAGCTTTATTTTGATTATTTTTCCTTTTTCTCCTCTAGCAATGATTAAAGCTGAAGAAAACAGGTATGTTTTTAATGATAAACTGATGTTTTTTATGTTAAGCTGCCCATTTGTTAAAAATGGAGTCTAGTCTTTGAATCTTAAAACATTCTCCTTGCAGCTTTTCCTTCCAAATAGTGGATTAATAGATAAAAACTCCAATAATGTGTTCTAGGTTTCTTTTTAACTGAGGTGATTGGTCTGCAGAGATGCACAGTTACAGTAAAGCTCTCAGTTCTCTGAGCTAAGGTTGGTTTGTGTTCTTCTGGGAAGTCTCTGTAACTATACCTAAACCTCTCACTTCCTTCTCTGTTAACTTTATCAGCTTCATGGTTTAGAGGAACCTATTGTTTAATTAAATTTGTCTCATGCTTATATGTGCCTGTTCCTGTTTTTGATACCTGCAGCATAAAGCCTGACGAATCAACTCCAACAACATCTGCTCCAGCTGCTGAAGCAGCAAGCACAACCACCACAGCCACGACTGCTGCTGACACTGCCGCAGCTGTTACCACCACCACCGCTGCTTCTGCAGCCACAGCAGCCTCTGAGGCAGAGTCTGCTGCAGCTTCTGGGGCAGAAAACGAGAGCACTGGCACAGCCACAGCTGAGGAACAGGGACAAGCAACTTCTGCGCCTGCTGGGCAGGACCAGAGTGGAGAAGCCTCAGCTGGCGCAGCAGATGACTCCTCCAAGCAGGAGGCCTCGGGAGAGTAAGTGAAATTACAAAGCATGTGGCTTTGCTGCAGTTTTGTGTTTCTTCTAGGATCTGGTCTATCCTCAGTTGTTATCTTTGACAGTCCTTTCTTCAGTGAGATGTGAGCGTGAATCAATGGCAGAATAATGAGTGCAAAGCATTAAAATCAGTTTTTAGAAAAATTAACGCCCCACCCTTGCCAACCCTCTCCCAAAGCTCTTAAACCATACAGAGAACATTGGTGGCATGAAAACTTCATAAATTTTCCATAGCTGTAAGAGTTTCCTGGGGTAACATTATATGATTACCCTGTCTGCTTCCTGCTGCAGATCTGTGCAATTGGCTGTCAGTAGAAGAAAATGCAACACTAAAAACCGCTGGAAATTAGAGCCTTTGTTTTTTAACAATGGAGAATTGATTATGTGGAGAATTACAGCTTCTGATTTTTATCGTTCAAACAAAAAAGAAACACTCTGGGAGGGACTGTAGCCAGCAAGAGGTAATTAAGGGCAAGAGGCATATTTTTAGGGTCTCCCCTTTATATTCTTATATATATATCAAAATATTCCTGTTAAGTTTCAGCATTAGATTTTTATGAACCATTTCTAGATAACTTGAGCAGGGAGCCAATTGCATAGTTGATAATACTTTTCTGAAATAGTTTGCTTTTTTTGATCAGTTGTGTATGGTGTCTGTAAGGAAAAGTCTTATACAACTCATGGTGTTTACCATGTATAGCATGATTATTTTTCGTTGAGTTACTATTTTAAAAAATCATTCTATCTGATTATGGTGGCTTATGACTCTTCAGTGGTCTAATTTGAAAAAAAAATTGCTTAAATAATGAAATTACTGATTTTTTTTGTGTATAGCGCTGCTTCGAAGAAGGAGGATGATGATGCCCAACCAGTTAAAAAAACCTATACATGGAATACAAAGGAAGAAGCAAAGCAAGCATTTAAAGAACTTCTAAAAGAAAAGGTATTTTGGTCAACTGTTCATAATGCTTCACAGAACTACAAAACCTGCATTTGCCAGGAATTGCTAGGCTTTCTTTTTGTGTGAAGGATGTTTTGCTGATGTGGAAGAGGACTTTTGTACTAGACAAGAAAGGAGGGAAAAGATATTTTGTTTTTAATTTGTTTTAAAGATGGAGATGAGGTGGGAGTAAAATGAGACTGGCTTTGGTTTTCCCTCTGAGTATATGGGATCTGTTGGTGTTTTGCATAGTGAGTCAACATAATTGTATAGCAGAGAAACTTGCCGAAAAAATTACTGAAGAACTAATCCCAAAAGCACCTTGTTTCCTTTTCCATGTTGACTGTTAATAAAATTTAAAAAATATTTATGACAAAAAATGTTTTCTTAACCTGGGAAGCTCAGTGCTGGCTTGGGTTCTTTTTTCGTTTTTGTAAGGGCTGTTTTTTAAGGAATTGATGATTGTTGGATGTTGGTTCCAAATTTAATTAGTTAATGATTTAATGTCTTCACAGCGAGTACCATCCAATGCATCTTGGGAGCAAGCTATGAAAATGATCATTAATGATCCCAGATACAGGTACTGCTTGATTCTTTCCTCCTGAAATTTCTATACCAATACTGTTAGAGTAGTTTGGCTTTGCTGACATAACTTTTGATGGTTCTAATAGATATTTGTGAGCACATACCATTGTCAGGCAACTTTGTTCCTTTCCTATGTAAAGAAATGCAAGTCCTAGGCTTCATTTTGCATTTGGAAAAGATGTGATTCTTTGGGTTTGTTTTTCTAATTTAATTCCCTTCTGTATAATTGACATTGTTGTTTCTTTTTCCTTTGATATGAAGTGCTTTGGCAAAATTAAGTGAAAAAAAGCAAGCCTTTAATGCTTACAAAGTTCAGACAGAGAAAGAAGAAAAAGAAGAAGCAAGATCGAAATACAAAGAAGCTAAAGAATCCTTCCAGCGTTTTCTTGAAAACCATGAGAAGATGACATCCACAACAAGATACAAGTAAGACCAATATGAGGTTCCAGCTTGCCAAGTTAATAATCAAGTGGTGCATTCACTGAGAGCAGTCAGCTAACCTCTGTGTGTGCCCAGCCTGGAAAAGCCTGGAACTGAGATAGTTACAGGAACACAAATAGGCTCATTTTCGTAGGCAAGAAACAACTCAGGTGAGAGCTGTGCCCATGGTAATGGATTGAGCCTCTAGTAAGTAGAAATGGAAGATAACACTGAGAGGAGTTTTGTGTTATGTCTGCCATTAAGAACAAAGCAGTTATAGCTTGTTCAGGAAGCTCATGCCCAAAGGGAGGTGTATCTAATAAGCCGCTTGTTGCAGATTTCATAGATCTGATTTCATACAGTGTTTGCTGGAACAGTCACCTGAATGCTAATTAATGCCCTGCAGGTGAACTTGCACCTCTGGGGAGCATCAGCTTTGATTTTTAAGTGTTTCCTTTGTTTATAAGAGAAAAAAAGGTGTCACAGAAAAAGTTTCCCAAGAGAGAAAATTAGGGAGGTGTCATACCAGAGCTTTGTTGCTTCTGGCAGAGTTCGTGAAGGTTATTGTAAGCTGATGGGACAGTTTGAGTCTGTGATTTCCGATAAATGACTCTATCTCACTCTTTGTTCTGTACAGAAAAGCTGAACAAATGTTTGGGGAGATGGAAGTCTGGAATGCGATATCTGAGCGTGATCGTCTCGAAATTTATGAAGATGTCTTGTTTTTTCTCTCTAAGAAGGAGAAGGTAACTTTCTTTCATGTGTATCCCTTCACTTGTTATCTGTGAGTAATTTTATACCTTTCAGTAAGGAAACCTTGCAAGCAGTGCAGTTCTGAGTGGTTCAGGGACAGTCAAAATGCCAACAGCTGGGGAGGAATCCATGGTTCCAGATCAGCTTGTGCTCTCTCTAAAGGGAGAGAGAAGAGAAGGGAGAACTATGAGACCCTATAGAGCAGCATCTCTGCTATACATTGCTGCTGATTTTTCAGAGTGTTTAATTTTTAGTCTGATTTTAATAAATTTTGTGATGGTTTTTATGCTGAACTGCTCTGAATCAGACTGTGAAACTCTCAGACACTTGTTCCAGAAAGCTGTGTTCACCTCCGTGGTGCCATGCCCACTGTGAGGATCTGCCCCTGCCTGTGTGTGGTTAGTTCATCTTCACTGCAGTCTGGTAGTGATGCTGGCACTCACCAGCATCCTTGGGTAGGTGGAAAACAGGCAATTAGAAACAAATTGTGTTTCTGAAACTGATTTCAGTGTGACCACTGGCTCAAAAAGCAAGCAGAAAGAGGCTGGCCATCCCAACAGCACTGCTTAAGGAGCTGCCTAGGGTTGGCATGTCCACCTTAAATCTGCTCTGAGACAGCACGGTGGGCCGTGGTGTCTTGCTGCAGCACGATTTACTGAAAGCACTGGCAGTTTCCTAGCAGTGTCTCTAAAAGAGGAGCACTGTTCCCATCTATGGGGAACTGTTGGAGGTAATGGTACTGAAATGGTTTACCTCTGGATGCAAGCAATAAGGAATGTAAAAATTTTATTACATTGCTCTACGTGTGAATGAGAGGTTAAATTTGGGTTTTCTTGGAGAACAGTTTGAGGGGTCATGTGTTTTTCTCTATACAGCCTCAAATTTAACAGGAAAAAATGCATTTTCTCCTCAGGAACAAGCCAAACAGCTGCGAAAGAGGAACTGGGAAGCTCTGAAGAACATCCTAGATAACATGGCTAATGTCACTTACTGTACTACTTGGTCAGAGGCTCAGCAGTACCTGATGGACAATCCTACATTTGCAGAGGATGAGGAACTTCAGAGTACGTAAAGTCTGTGTTTCTTTTGGAAGAGGGAATGCCTTGTCCTTGGCAGTGAGGACTCCTGACAGGGTCTGGCTTGCTCTCACCCAGACCAGAACCACCATGCCAGCTGCTGAGCAGCCTGTAGGAAGGACCATGTCTCAGTTGACTCCTAAGAAACAGAGTCAGCTTCAGAAATCAATACTGATTAATCTTGATGATAAAGCAGAGGGTGCCTTTTCTGTGGGGATTGAATTGCTGTAGAAGTTGTCAGCCTTTGAAACCTGAAGTAGTATTTGGCAACGTAATCTGTGTTGCAAATACTTACACTGCCTTCTGCTGGACTGAGTGAGGTCCTGCAGGGTTTGCTTCCCTAGAAAAGTGTTTTTCCTCTTTCAGAGTAGCAGGCAGTTTTTCCATTACAAGCACATTTTTCCTGTAAATGAGTTGATCTGTACTTCACGTGCAGCATGTACATTTACACAGGTGCTGAAGCATTTGGCAGTGGTGTGTTCTTACTCTGTGTTCTTACTCCTGTGTTTAAGATACCTGTGATAATGCAGGGAGAGGCACAGGTGCTCACCCACGACACTTCTCATAAAGGCTTCTGTGCTCTGTACTGGTGATGATAATTTATCCCAGTTGAGGGGGGCTGGTTTTTACTGCTGTGCAGCTCTTCATGTGTTTCAGTGCTCAATAAAGCTTTCACTCCCAGTAGCAATTGGCAACCATTATCTCATAATAAACTTTACACAATTGGTGGGAAGAAGTACCTAATTTTTACTCTTACCATCCTATTGTTATCTGTTGCTAGACATGGATAAGGAGGATGCGCTGATCTGTTTCGAGGAACATATCAGGGCACTGGAAAAAGAGGAGGAAGAAGAAAAACAGAAAAGCTTGCTTAGAGAAAGAAGACGGCAGCGTAAAAACAGAGAATCATTTCAGGTTGGTGGGCTTTCCTTCCCTGTCCTAGGCATGCCATACCATTAGATGTTCTGTGTGGTTTGTATTTCTTAGGGTGGGTAACGGGTGTGAATAATGAATTTTGTCTGCTGTGTAATACATCTGCTCACCAGAAAGCAAGAGGAAATAAGATTTGAATGGAAAGGGAACGTAATTGGAACATTGTAAATGGTGGAGGAAGGCAGGAAGAAATGATGATGTAAAAAATGATTTTTCAGGAAGAAATTATGTAAAAAATGATTTTTCAGGAAGAAATGATGATGTAAAAAATGATTTTTCAATCACATTTTAACAAAAACAGAATTCCCATTATTGAGTGTCCATTCCAGCTGTTAGCCAAGTAAGAGTACGATGAGTGACTACAAATTTACATTCCACTTGTGTTTTGTAGCTGTTTTTGGATGAACTGCACGAGCACGGGCAGTTACATTCAATGTCCTCGTGGATGGAGCTGTACCCAACCATAAGCTCAGACATCCGATTCACCAATATGCTTGGTCAGCCTGGTAAGAACACTGTCTCTTCCAACCCTGTGGGGAGAAGGTAGAGGTCTTGGATCTGGGGCAGAATAGAGCAGGGTTGTTTGTATATTTTCTGAATGTCTGAAAAATGCAGCTCTTTTATTAGAGCTAGCTTTTGACTTATCTAGTTTTTTCATCAGGATCAACAGCACTTGATCTTTTCAAGTTCTATGTTGAAGACTTGAAAGCACGGTACCACGATGAGAAGAAGATAATAAAAGATATCTTAAAGGTGAGAGGGGAAGGTGCTCCACTACGCGGTTTCTTCTTTTGATGCCAAATATATCACAAAAGAGCAAACTCTTGGCTGCTGGGAGTTGGGATTTCCTGTCACGTTAATGTGGTGTTCCTGACGTGCCTGATGCCAAAGCAGCAATTTTCTTACAGGATAAAGGATTTGTGGTGGAAGTGAATACTTCTTTTGAAGATTTTGTCACGGTCATCAGCTCAACCAAAAGAGCTACCACTTTAGATGCAGGAAATATCAAGTTGGCTTTCAACAGTGTAAGTATTGATATGTAGGAATGTTAGAGAACTTGTAGTATGAAATCTCTTGTAAAAACAAGTCCTGGCATTGATTTTCACTGCATCATTGTGACTGCTTTTGTAATACTGGAGAGAGATGCTGTTCTTTAGAGTTGCTTATCCTGGTATCAGTTCCCAAAATAAAGATTGCAGAGGTCTATCTTCATTCAAAACAGAAACACTTCAACTTGAGAAATTCTGTGGTGGGAGTTAAGTAATGTTCTCTCATTTATACATGTCTCCTCGTGAGGGATTTTGGTGTGTCTGTGTGTGTGTCTGTGGTTCTGGCTTGCATGATGTATTAATTCTGTTTTAGATTCTGCCTGAGAAACAGCAGTTGCATGCTTTAAAAATAAGCAAATGGTTGGTTTTCCTGTATGCCCAAGTGACTGATAGGAAACTCTAAAGGTGAACTGGCCTTGGGCTGTCCAAAAATTGCATTAAACTGAATTATTAATTGTCCATTTTGATGTCCCTCAAGTGATCTCACAACTTCTGTTTGACACAGCTGCTAGAAAAGGCAGAAGCCCGTGAAAGAGAGAGGGAAAAGGAAGAAGCTCGCAAAATGAAGCGGAAAGAGTCGGCTTTCAAGAGTATGTTGAAGCAAGCTACTCCTCCAATTGAACTGGATGCTGTCTGGGAAGATGTACGTATCATCACTTCATTATGAAAGTCTTTCCAAATATATTTAACAGGCTGCTGCATGCTGATGCTTTCATAAGTAAACCTATGTTATCTGAGCTCTTAGTGTTTCTGTTTATAGGACTTAGACCCCTAAAAAACACCCTGTCATTTCTTCAGTAAAATTTGAGATTTGATGTGAATTTCATTGTAGTGGTACTTCTGTTTGAATGCAATTTAGGAAGAAACAAAAAACTCCAACAACCTAAACCAACCAACCAAAAACCACCACCACCCCCCAAAAATACTCTTACAAAGCCCCCAAACTTAATTTCAATAGAGATGAAGTACTCTGCCTAGTAAATAGTCTATAACTTTGTTCTGATTAAGATATTTTTTTCAAAACCTTTCCTCTCCAAGGATGCTTTGATACGAAAGTGCTACAAAAGGAGAAGCCAGTCTGGTTCTGCATGCTTCTGTCTGCTGCGGTTTTACCTAGGGTTGGTTTGGTGGGGAAGCTGGTGTAAAAAAAGTTCAGCCTTGTAACAGTACAGTGGCTTTTTCAAGTGCTAAAATCACGTTGTCTCCATTATTATTATTATCATTATTATTATTATTATTATTACTATTTTCATTCCTGGAGGGCTGTGTTTCATATTGGCTGTTCTTACGTATTGCTGTTCTTATAGATCAGAGATCGATTTGTGAAGGAACCAGCATTTGAAGACATCACTCTGGAGTCTGAAAGGAAAAGGATATTTAAAGATTTCATGCATGTACTAGAGGTACTCAATACTTCACTTTTTCCTGATTAGAGAACATACAAAAAGTTTGGTGAAGGGACTGGAAAGTGTCTGGGGAACGGCTGAGGGAGCTGGGGGTGTTCAGCCTGGAGCAGAGGAGGCTCAGGGGGGACCTCATGGCTCTCTCCAGCTCCCTGAGAGGAGGTTGGGGTGAGGGGGGGGTCGGTCTCTTCTGCCGTGCCCACAGGGAAAGGACGAGAGGGAACGGCCTGAAATTGCAGCAGGGGAGATTCAGGTTGGAGATGAGGGACAATTCCTTCCCTGGGAGGGGGATTGGGGGTGGGAATGGGTTGCCCAGGGAGGAGGTGGAGTCCCCGTCCCTGGAGGGGTTCAAGAGGTGTCTGGATGTGGTGCTGGGTGCTGTGGGTGAGTGGGGATGGAGGGGGGGGTTGGACTGGGTGAGCTTGGAGGGCTCTTCCACCCTCGATGATCCTATGACAAAAAGTCTTACCTGGTTGGCTCTGAAATTGTGTGAGAAGGGAGAGGGGTGTGGCAGAATTCTACTGATTTCTGTTGCAGTGGACATTGTGCATTACCTAAAAGTAACGTATATTGCAACCTCATCTTGGAAGTAGGGCACTGGAGAAAGGTGTTACAGCTATTTGGTATTATTTGATACATGGTTGTTCTCTTAATCTGCTTCCCTACAAGAACTTTCAGAAGTTAACATAAAAATTTCCTGGTTTATTTTAGAAAAATTGTTTATTGTTGTGATTCCATACAAAATGCTGTGGAATTGAAATAGAATTTCTGCAGGATCTTATTCACTGCAAATCTGGAACTTTGAGAATTTGCTAAAGTCTGCAGAGTATTTTTTTATTATTACTGGTTTTTTTACTGTAGCCAGTTTCCTGCTGATGTGCAGAAGGGGTGATGTAGTTTAGTTTTGATGTAGTTCAGTTTCATTCATAATTTTTGGCTGGGTTGCAGTAAGAGTTCAGCCACAGAAGTTCCAACAAGTCATTCCTGTTGAATAAGGTGCTGTTCTTCCCTTGGGATGAGATCTGATTTTGCAGCTGCTGGGGTTTCCCATTTCATTTTCTGGAGTTTGTAAGAGTTTTTAAAATGACTTAATTTCAGAATCTCAGATTTGGCAAAGCAAGGTGTGCAGCGTGTTCTAGGCCATCCTGAGCAGGGGCTTTACACTGGCAGCACTGAACAGGGATCCAGGTAACAGAAGCTGTGCACATCCATGCCTGTAGTTGTGTTTGGAGGGTCCTAGGTGCTTATTACAGCTCGACCATGGCAGTACTGGTAGCATTTATGGGTTTTGATGCAATAAATGTGTGATTTTATATTTTTTTAACCACTGCCAGCCATAGATGCCTTTGTGGATGATGAGAAGCATCATTCCAGTTTCCTGCTGTGTCCCACAGACCGATCCTAACGTTTGCCTTCTCTTGTACTCCAGCACGAGTGTCAGCACCATCACTCCAAGAACAAGAAACATTCGAAAAAGTCTAAAAAGCATCACCGGAAGCGCTCACGTTCTCGTTCGGTAACGTCTTTCACCAGCTCTTAAAACCTACTTTGTGGTTAAGCACGATGCTGCTGCCTTGCTAATGGCATTGGTTTTGTGCCCCAAGGGCTCAGAGTCTGAGGACGATGACAGCCACTCGAAGAAGAAGCGGCAGCGCTCAGAATCGCGGTCGGTTTCCGAGCGTTCTTCCAGTGCGGAATCCGGTACGAGATCCATCTGCTCTCAGCTCAGCGTTTGTTCTATTGCTGGGTCTTTGCAGTGTCACTGATGTATTCCTGTCCCTTCCTGTGTCTGCAGAGAGAAGTTACAAGAAGTCAAAAAAGCACAAGAAAAAGAGCAAGAAGAGAAGACACAAGTCTGTAAGTGCGGTCGACTTCTTTGAGCTGGCTGATGGTTCCAGTCATCCTGTTGGGTGTCAGGAACAGGGACTGTGTGAGCCCAGAGCAGAGGAGGGTGTTGGCCACAGAGTACCTTCCTCGGACAGACACCTGAGTACTATTTAAGATTGCCAGATTTGGGGGGTTTAACTGCAGCTGTGTAAGCAGATGTCAAGGGCTGGGCTGGTAGCCTGGTGGTTGCTGTTTATCATGACAAATCTTGGTGTTCACTTTTCCTGCGGAGAGCTGGGAAGAATCCCAGCCATCCTTTCCTTTCTCCTTGTGCTCAGCATTATTCCTTGTGTGTGCTCGAGCGTCAGGGTTGCGTTAGAAGCTTTGACATTGAATGCATCCAAAGGACCTGCAGAGCAGAAAGAGCTTTCACTCTCTACTAGCTGAGGCCAAAGAATATTCACAAAATCACTTGAGTCGGAAGGGACCTTAAAGGTCACCCAGTCCAACTCCCCTGCCATGGGCAGGGACATCCCCCACCAGACCAGGTTGCTCAGGCCCCATCCAACCTGGACTTGAATGTCTCCAGGGACTGGGAATCCACCACCTCTTTGGGTAGAGAAAAGTTTGAGTCTCTGAAATCATCTTGACTCTCCCAAGCTGGTGTAGGCTTCTGTTCCTGTCATTTCCGAGCAGTTGGCCGGGCCCTGCAGTGAGCAGCACTCACCAGGAGGGGGCACAGGGATTGTTAGATGCCGAGTAAGGTGTTAGTAAGTAAGGCTACAACAGGAACAGTGTCGGATCAGCTCAGCAACACTGGGATGGAACGTGGAACACACACACAGTGCCACCTCAGTAATACCCAGTCAAAGCCCAGTAGCTTTAATGCATCCAGGTGTGGCCAAGCAGCCATGGGACAGAAAAATGTTTCCCAGATTTCACCTTTCCCAGAGATCTTATGGAACGAATGGTGTCTGTGCAGGGGATGGATTGATTGTACAGCATCCAGCGTGCCCACCCTGGCATGCACAGAGAACGGGGAGCAGCGTGCTGCCGTAGTGAACAAACCCCTGCCCTTTTCATACCACTTCAGAGATGGTTTTGCATTACTTATTTCTGCAGTAGTTAACAGGATGTGCTTAATTACTGACTGCTTTAAGCAGTTTTCTTAACGAGGTCTGTATCAAAATGAAGCCAGGCTTGTCTGAGGTGTGGTTGTTCTGTAAATGGGTGTCTGATAATATTAAATGTGAATATTTTCCCCTTTATTTACACAGGATTCTCCAGAATCTGATATTGAACGGGAAAAAGACAAAAAAGACAGAGAGAGAGAGAGCGAAAAGGATAGAGCTAGACAGAGATCTGAATCAAAACATAAATCTCCTACTAAAAAACGGCCTGGAAAAGATTCTGTAAGCTTTCTTGTTCCCTTTCTACCCGGTGCTTTGGGCTTGAGGGACCAGCGGGGTGCAAGCTGTAGAGCTGTGCTTGGGGTGCCCAGCTTCATTCATGTTCCAGTTATAGATGGAAGAGACCAAATGTCCAAGCAGAGCTCGATGATACAGATCCCATCCCCTCGCAGTGTTTTCTAATTGCAGTGTGAAACCACTGCCTGCTGCAGTGCTGGTTATTGTGGGTGCACGGGGTGAACGAGGTGTTTCACAGACAGCACCCAAGCCTGGCCTGTGCTTTGCCAGGGATGGTTCCAGCCCTTCCCTTCTCCATCCGCTGGCCTCCCAGGATTTGGGTAGTTGTGGGCACTGAGGGAATCCCCAGTGGCACAAAGTTCCTGCTCTTCCCAAGGCGTGGGGTCCTGCAGAGGTGTGTGTGTGGCTGCAGCCCTGCTCTGCAGCTGTGTCTGTGTTTCAGAGGGGCCTTGGGACGATGTTCTCAGAGACTTAAGGAAGGGTGTGAATGGAAAACAAACCTCTGGCTCAGCATCTCGGGGGTCTCTGCTGGGGGCAATCACCTTGCTCTGGTTCTTTGGGTTGCGCTGGTGGTGTCCTGGGTAACGCCCCACATGTCCCACCCGCTGAGAGGAGATGGGAGGGCAGATGTCTGCTCTTTATATTATCTTACAATAAGCTGCTGTGGCCTCCAGATGCCTCTGACAAACCCAATTACATGGCCCAAGGCGTTGTCTTCTATCGAGAAGCAGCACTTGGGTGTGACTGCAGGAGGACCTCAGTGTAGCCCACAGTTCCCTCCTGCCATTTCCACCTCCTGCTCTGGCTGCTGCCACCACTCCCAGGGTTCTTGAGCAGCCTGGAGCAGCCTCCTGGGCCATGTGCTCTCCAAAATTCCCTCTGTGTCCCTGCTGGTGGGCAGGGTCACAGCTGCACCTCCTGGAGAGGAGGTGGTGCTGCCCACTAATGTCACTTCTCTCCGCAGGGGAACTGGGACACTTCAGGCAGCGAGCTGAGCGAAGGGGAGTTGGAAAAACAGAGGAGGACTCTTTTGGAACAACTGGATGAAGATCAATGAGAACATTATTTATACCAAATATGTTTACATTGTGGCATAATAAAAGAAACCAATGTCTAATTCAGGACGTGGGTTCTGATCTCCTGAGTTCCATTGTTGCAATAACAGTGGGTTTTAATTTTACCCCACCGATACCCTCAAGTTCTGCTCTCCCAGGCCTGGCACCCACTCTAGACAAGCAAATGAAATCCTGAGTGGCCATGGGGGCAGTGCCACATTTGGCACCTTTCTAGGGAAGGGTCTCTCCAGCAGGGTCCTTCCCAGGAAGGTGCCAACGCCGCCGTTCTGGCCGGGGGTAGGCAGGTAACGTTTTTAGAAAGAGATTCTTAATATAGTTTCTTGTGGTTTAATTTGTTTTATGGATCTGTTCTTATTTTGGAAAGGGGAAGGCGATGGAAGGGGAGCAGTGAATCCGTTCCTTGGGCTGTGCTGGGACTGCTCTGTGGGAACTGCAGCACTGGCCAAACCCAGGCTGAATTTCTGTACAGAGCAGAAGCCTTCACTTCCCAGCTGAGGTTTGTGTCCAAGCGCTGGCTCCGAGGGGATTTTTGTGGTAAACTTTAATATCCCTGGAGCTGTGCTTGCTGGGAATGGGCTGGGCTCAGGCTGTGGCACTGCACTGTGTCCCTGCACCACGGGTGCTGCCCTGGCACCCCTGGGACAGCGAGGGGTGG